>JAOUQU010426606.1:0-32535 GCA_028566735.1 Ammoglanis amapaensis
AATGACGTCATCACAGAATCAGCTTTGCGGCACTGACAGGTGTCGTAAATGAGCTCTTAGACTTACACTTAAGAATTATTCCTACACTTCGCTTAAAGTAAGACTGAGAGGCTTAATAAATCATTTTTACTCTCAGCTTTTAACTAAGAATAAGTTTAGACTTAAGTCCATTCTTAGCAGCATTCTTAAGAGTAATCTTAAGAAGTTTGATAAATACGGGCCCTGGTCTCTAGTCTAGCCACTAGGATGCACAAACCAAATCTGAATAAAATAAGACAGCTAGAGCTGAACACCCGCCTGAAAATCTTGTGCAAGGGCAAAATAGACTAGCCAAAATTGCCACTTGTAGTAAGGGGATGGTCAAACAACCTAGCCTTTGGAATGTGCACTTATCGGTAAACTCTCAGTGCAAGTCCAAACAAAAATACGTTTTGAATATAAGATTTGAATCAGGGGACATATGTTGCGGAAAGTGCATGGAAAAAGCACACAATACAACAAAAAACCTAATTTCCAATAAAATATCTGGATAAAGAGGATGAAGAGGTTTGATAGAAGTTAAAGATGCATTATTATGGAACTGTAACAAAACACTCACTCATCGGCAACATTATTTAAACTAACAAGACAAGAAAAAACAGTTACTTACACAACTCAAAATATCTAACAACTCATAATCAACGTGTGAAACAAATGCTTTCTTTATTCCTCACATCAATGCTTCAATTTTAATGAGAAACGTGCCTAACTGTACAAATACTCAGAAACGCACTTTGTATCCAATGACAACGCTGTATTAAAAAGCAGAATTAAAGTGGAGCCCTCTGGGATCTCAACATCAAGAATAACTGAAATGCCGTAGTCTGATACTGCTGGTCTCTACATGATGCTAACCACATAACTGTTGCAAGCTTGCAGGAACGTAGCAAGAGTGAGCTGCCGGAAGAGTCAGTTCCTTACAGAAGTATGCAGACACACTTACAGGGGATGAGGGAAGGTGAAGAGAGGGAGACATGTAGCAGCATGCAGAATCAGTGCTGGGATGCCAACACTGAGTTTAGGTCTTAGAAAGTAACTAGGCTTTGAATGAGATAAGTCTAACCAGAAAACAGCTGATGCAAAGAACTGAAAAGAAGGATTGGATTGAAAGCAAGAAACAAATTCATGAACAATATTTCCTCATTGCATAATATTCTTATTTTAAGGCTGTCAAATATGTCTGGAAATTACTGACACTTGGTCCCAGGTTATTGGCATAAAGTCAAAGTAATTACAATCCTATAACAGACTATGTAACACCTAGCAGCACAAACAACTAAGACACAGCAACCAGTACTGAAAGTCACACAGTTGCATTAGGACATTTACCCCCCCCCCCCCACACACACACACAAGTTGGACTGTGTAGTTAATTTAAACTACTATGTTTTTAACATGTTTTTTTATGGAATGAAGATTTTAACAGTCTATAACATGAAACATAAGATGATGATACATCATCGGGGATACGGTTGCAGGTTCGATTCTGATAGTCAACAGGTACAGACTGAAATGCCCTTCAGCAAGGCACCGAAACCCTAACTGTATGTGCTCACTACTGCCCCCTAGTGTGCAATCACTAGTGTGTGTAAATGTGTTTCACTGCACAACTTGGGTTAAATGGAGTGGAAACAATGTTATCAGAGTTTACAACTGGATATTATAAATTTTTAGATTTAGGTGATGACGGTCCACAACAATAAAACTTCTAAAGCATAATAAACATAAAAGGTGGAAAAATGGTTCGTCCTTTATTTATATATATATATATTAATGCTATCTCAATAATAATCGTTAAATACACATGGGGTGCCAGTGCCCCTTTAAAAACAAACCCCAAATCCATGTGGAGGGGATTGTTATTGCCCCCCCCCCCCCACACACACACACACACACTTTTAATGGTGTAGAACCTGCACTATAGGACCTACCAAGACCCTTCAACAAAATCGAGTAACTTTCAAAACAAATAATTGAGTAAATAGAAGAAATGCTTTAAATAGCCGGTTCAACCAAACCATTTACTAAGGTTAACAAAACTATGGCTGTTCCACAATTTTGTTTACATTTTAGTTTGATATGTTTGAAAACCTACTATAAATTATATAAAATATTCATATATTCTCTCACAGATCAGAAAAACTGCACAAAATCAGTTTCACAGCGGGCGAGCTTGAAAACTAGCCGCCCCACCCTCGGCTGTATTACAAATATCGTCAAATGCCCTTAACAAACGCACTTACATTGAGCAAAGTCATTAAGACTTCTACACTTACAGTAGTGCACTAGACTACGCACAGGATGCGAATCGAGAACTTCGGCTCAAATTACGGTAAAAGTGCTAGCAGGCTTGCTCAGCGACTTCTTTCCTATACTTTTGCAAATGTCATTTCTAAATACAGCCGATACAGTGCATACGAACAAAAACTACATTGTTGTGATATATCAAACATAGCAACTAGGAAAAAAACATTTAAAAAAGTTTTAACACATTTCCTCATACCTTCTCTCCATCAGTGAGTTGTTCGAGGTCCGCCATTTTGGCTCAACTAGACCAACCCTGTCAAATTGCATCGGAAATCTGATAGCGATGAGAATTCCGACTCTTTTCAGAGAGTCGGTTCTTTTAGCTCGAATAACTAAACTTGACTCCCCAATGTATTACTCAGTTATGTGTTAAATCAAATACTGATATAAAAATGTGTTTATTATTAATAAGGCTTTATTTATATAGTCAACATAGAGTTATAAGACCCACATGAATTAGACAAACAGGTCCAATTTCTGATTGAGTTTATTATTTAAGGTCTCAGAAATGTGTCTGTTACTGAACAATCTAGTAGACAAGATACAATTTTGTAATTCTCAACAAAGTGGCATGTAAGTGCCAGGTTCTCTTCTTGTATTTCCTCTTCTAATTGAACAGTATACAACACATGTGTTAAACTCAAGGCCCGTGGGCCAAATGTGGTCTGCAGTGAGGTCATTTGATTGATTTGGTTACATTTATACTGTCTTGCACTTACATCTGACCCTCTGTGAGCAACCATTATGCTGATGTGGCCCTTTGTTTGACACCAGTGGTCTACATTCTGCTTATTATGCTACAGATTTAAGTAATGTAATGTTCTGATTATGTAATAATATAATAATTATAAAATTTGTTAATAGATATGTTCATTTGGAAATAAACTCATTAAATTAGTTGAGTGTGAATTTACAGCGCGCCAATACGTGTTTTATTATATTATTGTTTTATTATGCCACGTGTTTTATTAGATTTATATATATATCTAAATTAAACCTTCGTAGAGTCGAGTCTGCAAGTTCACCTGAAAACGAGTCGACTCACTAAAGTCAACGTGAATAGGGAACGTGTAAAAACACTTGTTTTGAAATCGTATGATTTGTAATCATTATTTGTAATTATGACGTAAAGACGTCAGAGGTTAAACATAAGACATGTAAAAATATATGAAATATGAATATTGTACGGTTTTCTATCCTGGCTTGTTTTTGTACGTAGTATTCGTTTTTTATGATTGGATGTAATTTGTTGACAGTTTCCAGAGCTGTCCTATTCCGGTTTCATTGAAAGCGCTCAGTGTGGGTTTTAGTTGAATCGAAACTGGTTCTGGATTGATTAGCGGTGCAATGACTTCTATTCGAGCAGCTTACGAAGTTGGCCTGGATTTCATCGAATTTTTAGGGGAAAGGAAGTCCAAAACGGATAAAAAAGAGCTGCGAGATATTTACTGCCAAGAGTTTAAAAGGTTAACATTTAAAAACTCTGGGTTCATTTGATCTTCTTCCTAAGAAGTCATGTTTCATTGACTAATGTTATCTGAAAGTAGTTGTAATAGCCTGGGTCATTGATATTGTGTTTGCAGGTTGTATTATCGAAATGTCACATGCATTTCATGTTTTGTTTGCTTTTGTTTATTAAGGTTCTCAATACTGCATTGTTTGACTAATGATGACTAAGACACGCCTGACTAATTTCTGCTCTACCCCCTATTTAAAATTGTTTTGTAAAGGTCTGGAGAACATCCAAAATTTTCTAAGCTCATCTACGCCTTAGTGCGATTCAACCAAGCCACTGTAAGGAAGGGAAAAGTTCACCTGAATAGCAAAACAAAGGTAACATCACGTTTTTCTCATCTATGTTTATTATTTCTCTTTTTCCTTTTTTGTTTATGCATTATCCATTTGGAACATTTCATTAGTGGCTCAGTGTCGCCTCACAGCAAGAAGTCCCGGGTTCGATTCATGGGTAGGGCAATCTGATGCTTTCTGTGTGGAGGTGCCATGATCTCCCTGTGACTGTGTGAGACACAGTACTCCAACAATCCAAAGACATGCAGCCTGTACACTGACATTCTGTTAAAAGTAAATCAATAAATAAAACAATCTGGGGCTGTCTGTGTAGAGTTTGCATGTTCCCCCAAGTCTGCCTGGGTTTTTGATTAATTGGAGATACTGAACTGATTTTTCAAAGTAACTTCTCAAATTTAAATATTAGTACTTTGACAATCCACTTTTAAGTCTTAAGTTAAATTACTAAGCATTAATGTCAGATATTGCCATGTGAGTAATGACAATCCTGTTGTAATCTTTCAGTTAAGAATGGACAATGTACCTCCATAGTTCACGCTTCCATAGTGCGTGCATTGCGTTTAGAAAATCACACTCAGTTCTCTAGATCACTTATCACTAGTATAGATGCAGCAACCATTCAATAGAGGACGGAAATGTACACCAGCAACAAAATTTGAAATTCTTAATCATGCTTGGCCAGAGCAGTAGCACAGACTGGCATCGAATTTCCAATGTCATTGTAGTGCGATAACACATCACACATCGTATGATTTGATGTATTCTTGCAGTAATTGCTACAAATCTGTAAAAACAGGTGCGTGTCTACAGCAACGAGCGGAGACCCAATACAAAGCCAAGCACACCTTTAGGGTCCCCACCCGTCCATGGCAAAAAGGCTTCAGACTCTGGCACCACTCGAGCATCGGCATCTCCGCCCAACCATGTACTCACACCGAAGAAAAGACTGGCCCAGGAAATCATTAAAAAGCTTAATGCGAATAGGTAAAGACGGAGACAGAAACTTTCACACATTTCTACATGTTTAAACATTTGACTGGTACTACATGGTTTAAAGATTATATAGTGGATTATTACTTGTATTACCCCCGTTATATGAGTTGTTATCACAAACGTAACCAGTTTTTTGTCACTTATGATCTTTTTCAGAGCTTCACTCGTCTCTGACAAGGGAGGCATCTGCATCACATCAAATCCCAAAAGCATCAATGCAAAACTCGTGTTCAGCATTGAGCTTGGAGATAAAGTGCATGTGGTAAAGTACGAGATCAAGAATAATGGCCAGAAATGTGTTTACTTTACCTTCTACACTGCGCTGCACAAAATGCTTTGCTTTACTCTGGTTGATAAGAGACGAGTGAGCAGGGTTTCCCCTTTGCTCCTATGTCCAGGTGAGGATGCTTAGACTTTTATATTTTTGTGGACATATTTTGGTGACATCTGCAAGGGGATTTGGATTTCTGTAAAAAAAGGAAAAAGGATCTTATCTTTTCTTAATTGATGTGCGTTCATCTTTGTCAGATGAGAGCTATGCAGTGGAGGTTCATTACCAAGTTAACCACCATGGACATTTCCCAGCCACCATGTACTTTGAGTTCTGCCCCGAGTCCGAGCAGTCCGGCACCTCTCAACCTTTCTGTATTGTGAGGGAAATAGAGGCTGTTGTGTGCAGCCAGCTTGGTGCTGAGCTGGCCCCAAAGGGTCAGTACAAAGCCAAAAAGAACACTCGCTTTCGTCCTGTGAACAGAGTTGTTGAGGAAGGGGTACCTCCTGAGAGGTAAACTTTTTTTTTTATTATTCTGAGGTCCTGGGTCTTAACCTTGTCTGTGGACACAGTTGTTCATAAGTTTGGATGTAACATTTGTCAGTATATCTGTTTACATACACATGGAGACAATTACATTTATTCAATCTTGTGTAGCTCCATGACACATGCTCTGAAGCAGATTGTGAAGCTGAATGACTACAAATACCCAAGTTATCTGCGGACCTTGGCCAGATATCAGATCGAAGATAATGATAAACTTTCCCCAGCTGCCCGACTTCAGCTTCCACAAACGAGGTGAGTTTGCATGTTTTCCTTGTGTGGGTTTCCATTGAGTATTCTTGTTTCCTTCTATGGTCTATGCAGTCAGGTTAATTGGAGTGTGTTTGTGCGTTTGTCTCTGCACCCTGCTGGTGACCTGTGACTACCAGGACTCTAGACAGAATTAAGCGCTGGTAAAACTAGATTATTTATGAATAAATGAAATCGCTGCCGCGCCTCTGGTAACTCCTTTATGAATCTGATTGACAGAACGACAATGGTAAAACAAAGAGCAAATTTGCAAAGCTGTCATCAAAGCAAAAAGTAACTACTTGGAAGGATCTAAAATGTAAGCATAGCCTGTATTAATAGTTTGTATTAATCTACAATGAAAACAATTAAAAAGTCTTGACAAAACAATAAAAAAGTGTGTCCATACTTTTCATTGGTACAGTATGTTGTATATTTATTGCTCTTGGCAGTGATTCACATTCACAATTGTGACTGTAAGTTACACTGATAGTGGCATCCTGGGAGTGGTGGGGCTCGAACCAATGAAAATACACATTACAATGAGTGCTTTATGTTAAACCATTGTCTTACAAATATGTCTTACAATTATCTGTTAGGGCTAGACCTCTAGGGTTCTTCTTTTGTGGAGTTTGCAGTCAGGTTAATTAGAACTACTAGAAATTTCCCAGCAGCCTGTCATGGGTGTTTCTTGCTTTTCATTCAGTGACTCAGACTAACCATCTTCCCAGGATAATGCGATGGTACAATAGATCCCAGCTAATAACCTTTGCATTGTATAATAATGCTCGGATGGTATTTTAGTTCCATAAGCTTTATTCTGGTCAGGATCAACCATGGCACACACTCTTGACAAGGTGTCAGTGTCTATTGCAGCTCTTTGCCATTCCCCCACCAGACTTGGGTGTTAGCACCTGGCCATTTGAAGCTTGTTGACTGCTGCTCTAACCAATCGCGCTACTAAATGGCCCTGCTAATGTGAATGTTTTTTCATTTTAGAAGTATTTTGCAGAAACCTCTGTGTATGAAGAGGTACAGTCAACGTTTCCACATGCTATTGCACCTTGAGGAAATTCAAATGGAAGAAGATATAAAGAAATATGATCTCTACGAACAAATCTTGACACGTGACAGAAACAACAAAAGTCTGCTTGTGCTTCATGTTAGCTTTCATGTTTCCAATTATCAAAGATTAGAATGTTTTATATACAGTAACGCTCACTGGTCTCATATGTCTATTATTTTCATCCTTCAGGTGCCTGGAGTGGCTGAGAAAAGGCCATCCGTGCTGAGAGGAGATCAACTGACCGTGTGTTTATCTGATGACGTATCCCAACCCATCACCATGTATAAAGGCTATGTACATCATGTAGAACTGGATAAAGTCCAAATGGGCTTCTCGAAAAAGTACGAGGACTTCAAAATGATATTTTCTTATACCAGTTTATGTTATTTTTTGTTGTTGAAGTTACATTTTTTGATCTCTGATTATAGGCTTGTACAGAGATTCATCGACAATATAAAAGTTGATGTGGAGTTCAGCTACAATCGCTTCTCTATTAAAATGCAGCACCGAGCTGTAGAGCTGGCTGCTCAACACAAGCTGGGGAACGTGTTGTTTCCTTCTGACAACGGGGTCCAGCAGGCAGCACTACTACAGCTCAGGTCTGCACACACATACACACACGCACGTGTGTATATATTCACACATTAGCTAGGGAATATGTTGTTTTCTACTAACAATGGGTTCCAGCAGGCAGCACTACAACAGCTGAGGTCTACACACACACACACACACACACAAACAAATATATATATATATATATATATATACACGCGCACTAGCTAGGGAATATTCCAACTCCGTTTTCTGGCCCGGTCAAAAACAAGCAATGAGTAACTATTTTTTGACAAAAGTCAGGTTCATGAGAGGCTATACTTTTTGTAATAATGAAACTTAAATAAAAACAAACTTTATCTGTGTTTAGGATGTACGACCGAGATCTAGAGGGGAACCCTGAGCAGAAAGCAGCTGTACAGCAGATTGTTTCTGGTCAGTCTATTCCAGCACCATATCTGATCTTCGGCCCTCCTGGAACAGGCAAAACTGTTACAGTAGTAGAGGCCATAAAACAGGTAACCATCCAATATCTTAATGTCTCATGAATCTTATAACCCAGAATCAGGACAATTTAAAAAATCTGGAACTTTTATGAAAGTTACAAGTAAATATTATTGTTTATTCTCTTGTGCATGGAAATCTATAAAACATAATTATTGTTTATAATGAATGACTGTGTATGTATGTGTATGTGTGTGCGTGTGCGCGTGTGCGCGTGTGCGCGTGTGTGTGTGTGTGTGTGTGTGTGTGTGTGTGTGTGTGTGTGTGTGTGTGTGTGTGTGTGTGCGTTTAGGTCTGTAAATCTGGTCAGCATGTCCATGTGCTGGCCTGTGCCCCTTCCAACAGTGCATGTGACTTGCTGTGTGAGAGGTTACTGGGATTTGTTGATGTCCATCGTCTTTATCGCCTTTATGCCAGCAGTCGAGACATCTCCACTGTACCACAAAAACTACAGGTAAGCATTGACTTCTGAAAGATGCGAATGATTCTCTCAGTTTAGTGTGTATTTGGCTTTTTTTGGAATCTACAGTGCAAACCCCCCCCCCCCCCAAACACACACAGACACATATTAAAGCTACTAGTGGAAATTTGTCAACCAATTAGTTTGTTCATGCTTAATTCATAAAATGCTTTTATGTTTAATCTGATTTTCCTATAAGAAATAATATGAATGCACTATACAAATAAATGATCTTCTAAATAATTCATATCATGACCTATGACAACAACATTCTTTGTCATAGCCTTTTGGCTAGTGGTTAGTGTAGAGAACTAGTAATCCGGACAGTGGTTCAAACCTCACCAACTAAATGCTTAAGATGTAAATGCTTGTGTAATGAATGAAATGTTTTTTTTATGATAAAGCATTTAAAAATCTAGTTTTCCTCAGTTTCCTAGTTTCCTTGGTCAGGTGTCCATAAACGTTTGGGGGGGGGGGACCAATGTACAGAGTTCTTTTAATAAGTTTTCTTTTTTTAAATTGTCTGGCTTATACAGAAATGCTGTAACTGGGATAAAGAGAAGGGTGGCTTTGTTTACCCTTCCAAGAAGGTTCTAATGGACTACACTGTCATTGTGGTTACACTGATCACAGCAGGAAGGTAAAACATTTTATAACCAAAAAAAAGAAACTGTATAACATCTTCATACGTTTTGAAAAGCCATTTAATTAAAACTCTCTGGCAGAGAAAACAAATGTTATGCTAGTATAATAAACTGCAGATTTTGGATTTCAGGCTCGTGTCCAGTGGATTTCCAACCGGTCATTTCACACACATCTTCATAGATGAGGCAGGACAAGCCGTGGAACCGGAATGTATCGTCGGGATTGCTGGTAAAATACTAAACTTATGATCATTTGAAAACATGCAAACATCTATTTCTGTTCTCATATCCTACATGATTTGTTTTTAGGACTCATCGATCCTGAGAAGAGCCAGTTGGTTTTGGCCGGAGATCCTAAACAGCTTGGTCCCGTCCTCAGATCTCTAGTAGCACAGCAGCATGGACTGGGTAACCACTCACTAAAACTTCTTCATTATGAGGCATCTGGTTTTAGGCTGAACATTAAACCAGTTCAATTTAGAATGAAGCGTCAGCTTGATCAGTTTTCTCATAATCTTGCTTTTGGTTGTGAAACAGGACTTTCATTGCTGGAGCGAATGATGACCCAGAATTCACTTTATCAAAAAGACGCTCAGCAACGTTACGACCGTCGATTTGTCACCAAACTGTTGCGCAATTACAGGTTCTCTTTTTTTCTTTGCTTTAGCTTTATTTTACCCAGCAGAATGGGACATGGCCACCCAAGTCATGGAAGGCCACAGTTTCTAAATATAATTTTATTTATTTTATTGTATTAGGAGTTTATATAATGTTTTACACACAGGGATGTAACAATACTCTCCTTCAATGTAATATGATTTATATAAAATGTAAACTAAATTTAATTGAAGACTAATTATTTATACTAATTTGAACGACATTATTTTTCTCTTTAACAAAACTGAATCTGCGCTTAATTTTTATTTGTTTACGCATGTACATTTGTTTACATATGCATGAGATATGAACAAACAAAACTTGGCAACCCTCTTGCGATCTAACAATACACACAAGATGTGTTCCAATATGAAACCAAAAATTCAAGACTGATTTTTCGATTATTTTTTTTATAATACACTTAAATTCTGTATTTGTGATTATTTTTCATTTATCTAAATAATGAATGTCATTATTTCTCCCACAGTGTGTGTGTGCAGGCACTCTTGTTTCTGTACCCTGCAGCAAACAGCTGTTCAGGTGCTTAGTGTATTCATTCAGTGTGTGACCCACCGTGACACTATCTAGGATTAAGCGGTGATAGATAATGGGTGGATGAATGTCATTTGATTTTTTTGGTTAGGTACACACATCAACTAATCACTAACAAAAATTAAGCTCAACTTCGTGAATAGCAACAGCGCCATCTACTGTTAAAAATGTATGTTGATTCATTAAACTGGAATATTCTAATTGAATTGATTATTTGGGAAACGTAGCATCTCTATAATCCACTTCCACCTGGTGGTTATAGTGAACCTTTATTTATTTTAAACAAAATAAATAAATAAATGTTGCACCGTGTGCACTTCTTTAAAAAACGGTCCTGTCGTGCAGCAGTAATAGTCTAGTAATTACCTATACTCGAGATCCATCACTTCCAGTCAGCCAATGCATTTTCTTTTCTTGGTGTGATTTCAGAGGGTATATCGACCTGCTTCAACCCCCTCCAAATCATGTGCAGTCCTAACTGAGCCCACGCAACAGATATATCCCCAATATGACGCCCCATTCTATAAGTCTTTTTTTTTTTTTCACAGATCTCATCCTGCCATCCTTAAGATTCCTAATGAACTTTTTTATGATGATGAACTGCAAGTGTTTGCAAACCAGATGGAGCGAGAAGCCTTCTGTCATTGGGAGCATCTCCCCAAGCGGGTAATTGGATTGTTATAATCGTACTGTAGTGAAATTATTACGCTGTGTAAATGACTTCTTAGCTGACTGCCTTTGACATATTGTAAGATCACATGTATAATTTTTTGGAAGCGTTTAGTGTATGTGATAGAAAGACCGTTAATGAACGAGCTCTTGTTTTCAGAGAAGGATCTGTACATTTGATAATGCTAGTAGTCATTATATAATAATAATTATAATAATAATAATAATAATAATAATAAACATCGAAACCTGAAATTATTTTCAAGTAAATTAATAGTGTTTTGCACGGATAAGTTTAACTTTTTCTGAGTAGTTTAAGTTAAAGAGGGTGGGTGTCATAAAAAAAGCTGATGGCTGCATCAAAAAACCACACACCGAAACAGTGGTACTTTGATAACACAGACAGCAAAATAGACAAATAGAGAATAAAGGAGACCTGATTGTACAAACAGAAACAGTTTAGATTATTTAGACTGTGGGGGGAAACCAGAGTAGCAGCAGGAAACCAATGTAGACACGTAGTGACTTGCAACTGAAAGCCCCAGATTGCCTTAATTCTTGCTGGGAGACAACAGAGCTAACCACTAAGTCTCCGTGCCCCTCCCCCTTTTTTAAATGGCACAAATTATTTTATAATAAAAACATTTTAAATTAATTATTTAAGTATTTGTTATTCAGTTACTTAACTGAATGGCTGGCACCCTATACAAATCTTTTTATACTGGTCTATATAAGTTAGAACGAGGTACCATGTACGTGTCCTGTAGCTTTTCTATTTGATCAGTATGAATATAATAAGGAATATAATTCTGAGTAGTAGTCGCAGCTACATGCCTGCTTTTTTGTCCAGGACTTTCCTGTTGTTTTCCATGGAGTGATGGGTAAAGATGAGAGAGAGGAGAACAGTCCATCTTTTTTTAATGTGAGCGAGATCGAGGTTCTTGTTGGCTACCTCAAAAAGCTACTGCTAACTCAGGGAAAGAAAGGTTTGCCCAAACTCATTTCCAATGACATCGGCATCATTACTCCTTACAGGAAACAGGTATCATTTTTTATTGTATTTTTTTTCATACATTTTATTTTCATACAAATTTAACAAATACAGGAAATTACGAGGAGAAAACTATATTTTTAATATATTTTATTTACCCAAGGTGATGAAAATACAGAAAGCTATAAAAACAGTAAAGGAGTTAAAACAGTGGGAAGGCATTAAGGTTTGTAACTTTTTAATTTTTTTAAGAAAATGTGATATGTTTAGTGTATCAGTACTGGGGCAGCCTGGATCCTTTATGTTTTGAGTTTGCATGATCTCCTTGCGTTTTACATATCGCATGTTTTCTCCCACAGTCCCAAAACATTCAGTTGATCAAAGACACTAAGAAATTATCTATGACTTATGTTTAACTTGATTAACGTGTGTAATTAACAACCGTTTCTTGTCATGAATGTAACGTGTAAAGCATGACATGAAAATCCTAACAAACAAACTGTGAATCAGGTCGGCTCGGTGGAAGAGTTTCAGGGTCAGGAGAGAATGGTGATTATGGTGTCTGCAGTTAGGAGTAGTGCCAGCTATGTGAAATTGGACCAAGACTTCAACATCGGGTTTCTTACCAATGAGAAGGTAAACATCAGATCATGTACACATGTGATGTCACTAAGGTCTAAGCAACTGAATTTGTAGTTTTATGCACCATGCATCATTTTTTTGACTGTTTGCAAGTGACATAACAAATACACTATATTGCCAAAAGTTGATTGACCTGCCTTGACTTGAGCTTGTTGGTCCACCCATTGCAACTAGAACAGCTTGAACTCTTCTAGGAAGGCTGTCCACAAGGTTCAAGGGTGTGTTTATGGGGATTTTTGACCATTCTTCCAGAAGTACATTTGTGAGGTCACATACTGATGTTGGAAGTCCCTGCTCTCTCTCTCTGCTTTAATTGATCCCAAAGGTGATTCTATTGGGGTTGAGGTGCAGGCCAGTCTAGTTCATCCACACCAGACTCTGTCATCCATGTCATGTACAGGTGAAATCCTATCACAGTTCTATACTGGAATTCACTGAGCTCATGAGAGCGATCTATTCATTTACAGACGTCTGCATGTTGAGGTGTTTAAATGTATACTCCTGATATACTTGTGGCCATGACAGTGATGGGAACACCCGATTCCAATAATTTGGATGAGTGAAAACTTTTGCCAATATAGTGTAGTTTGTAGCCCAAAATGTTTGAATGTTAAACTGTTTGTTGCCCACTGTATGTCGCAATTCAATTTACGTTTGTATCTATTTAAGTCTTTTCAAAAAGGTAGCCAATTATTTTCTGTTGGAAACCCTGTTTCAATTTCTTTTTTAATAGAGGTTTAATGTAGCAATGACCAGAGCTAAAGCCCTGCTCATTGTGGTAGGAAACCCCATCATTCTCAATAAGAACCCCATCTGGAAGAGGTAAGTTGAACCTGTAAAACTCCTCTGTACTCTAAATAAGTTGTGTTCATAATAACAGACTTGGTTTTTTCAAGTTCATTTTGTAACACAATTGTCAACTTGTAGATTGTGTATCCATTTTCCACTAGCACACCGGAGTGAGAAGTCTGAACTATGAGTACCCCGGTCAGTGCTTTGGTACTACCGAATCAATATGATGCACAAACCAGTACATCGTAGTGCCATTCCTAAGCAAGAATGAAAAGGACAGTTGTATTAGAAAAGGCATCCATTGTAAAAATCTAATCAATACCGTGGACCACGGTCCAGTCAGAGACAGCTGAAAGATCATCCTATAATAATATTCATTTTACAGCTTGAATGTTATGTTAAAATGAAATCTTTACACAATAATTGGACTAAATTGTTTGTGTGTTATTTAGATTCATTCATTACTGTGAGCAAGAGCAGTGCTACACCGGATTTGACTACAAGGATGCGGAAGGGGAGGATGATTTGGTGACTCGACTGGCGTCACTAAAAATAAACACTGCCACTGATGGTATTAACTTCAATGATCTAAATTATAGTTCTCATTTCCCTTATCTGACGGGTAATTCAAAAAATCAGAAATCATGAGCAATCATATTTTTCCACCAAAGTTGCTTGTAACGACTAGACTTGTACACTTTCACTTTTAAACTTTTCTTGAAATATCAAGCTGTCCCGTTTATCCCCAAAATGGTCCTCTGGTTAGTCCACACCAAAGGTTTAAGTATATTGTGTATTAATAGGAATGTAATAAACAATACTAATCAATTCACTTGGTTAATTGTTTTGAATCGATATTCGCTTATAACAGCAGGTGCTTGTGCTACATTTTAATAACACAATTTTCATATTTTTGATATGGTTTGCACGTTCATCAGAACAAGGATATTGATTTTTTCAATTAATGACACTTAACCACTTTGGTATTGGTAGTGAGATTCAAACTAGGAACTCTTAGCTCTCCAAGGCAGACGTCTAAAACACTGACCCATTGACGGTTCTATGAAACAAGTTGTTTAATTGTTTCCTTTTACTTTGTTTAGTAATTAAAGAGAGCCGAGATCTTCAGAAGCAAACAATACAAATCGATTCACATTTTCATTACACAATTTGCATTTCATATTTTTAGTATGTTGTATTTATTTTTTTCTATTAATAAAAGATAATCATAAATATTAATTATCTAAGGAGTTTCTTTCTATCTAATTATGGTTTTCATCATTTTAACTACTAGCCACTAATTACTTTTATTAGCCGAACTAATAATGTGTTCTGATGATCTGGTATTTGATTAAGGTATTTTGTTTATATCTGTAAATGATTGTATCTGATTCTTGTGTTTGTGTACAGATATAGAGGAGAGTGCTCTGCAGCAGAATGTGCATCCTGAATGGAGAAATGAACAGTAGCACATCAGACCTGCTGCACTCTTTTCAACCACATGTTTACTGAAACAAGACACTGAAGCACTTTAGGCATTTTAGAGATTTCTTTATTGCATTTTCCATCATTTAATCCTTCAGTATGAATGAAGTATAATAAAATTACAGACATGTTCTTCATAATTTAAATCGAGGGTAAATTCCAGTTAATACGTTCAAGTATCCTTTCTATTGCAAATAATGTACCTAATACAAAAATCCGTCAACTGTTCAATTTAAGTGTTACCATGTTATTTTGAACCTAACACAAGCTTTAATAGAGAATGCTTGGGATCGCAGAATATGTCCACAAAGACCACGTCATGTAGAAATCTAAGCAAATAAGCAGATCATCCTTGGAATCACATTCACGGTTGAAAATAAATACATTTCATTTTGCTGACCATTTCTTTCAAATCACAGTCTTGGTGCTTACTGTAGCCAGGAAAATTGTTACCTGTCTGACCCATTTTCCACCATAAATACCAGCTTAATACCTTTATGATTAAAAAAATTACATTTACACGCGCAAATATATTAATTTTGGTTTCGCTTTACTAAATGGTATTCAATTGGCTAAAATAAATTAAAATGTGTTCCACACAAGTAATTGTTGTACAATCGTGTATTTAGGAGATCCTGCTAATCACTACGGTGTCTGTGTATTATATGTTTTACATACATTTAACTATGCGTTGGCAGTGTTGGCGTTAAAAGCCTAATAAATAAAATAGCTGTTACGTTTGAACAAGAGAAAAAATGCAAAATGAAACGATTGTTCCAATCCAATCCAAAATTGTGTAGTCATTAAAAATCAACCCCTGCGGGTTGACCTTTGACACATCCTGTTTGACCATGACCTTTGATTCCTCCCCTGCCCACTGACCCTTGATCCCACTGACTACTGGGGGTTGACCATTGACCCCAGACTCTTCCCACTTTCCCCTCCCCCTGCCTTCCTGACTTTTGACCCTCTACCCTAAAAGTTACCCCCTGATTGCAGACATTTAGTCTTTAATGGTTAACTATTGGTTGACTATTCACCCTTGACCTTTAACCCATCCCCCTCATTGCTGACCCCTGCCTACTTATCCCTCCCACTGACCCCTACCATTGACATTTAATTCTTGGCAGTTGACTATTACCCCTAACAACCTGACTCCTCCCTAAGCCTTGATTTCTCACCCTTGACGACTATTAACTATTGACTATTAATTTGTTTTTCTATCACAACCATGGTTTATTAACTCTGGTACTGCATGGGTTTACTTCAGGTGCTCCAGGTTTCCCATTGCAAAAGGTGATGTGAATTGGAAATACAAAATTCTCCTTGAATGTGTAACAAGGCTCATCAAACATAACGTTAAAATCCTAATGACCAATGAAAGTACAGGGTTTTCGTAGACGCTATGAAGACTGCTCGTAGTTTCTGCTTTTAACACAAGCACGTGTTTAATGCAGCAGATATGATCAGCCATAAAACTCTGACCTTTAATAAGAGCCAAATCTGTTTGGCTAGATGACTTGGTTGAAGTATCAAAACAACGAGGGGTGCGATCAGGCAGCTCTTCTGAACGCCACCCGACAGTTGTTGGACAACAAAGAATCATTGATACCAGCGAATGGAACGTTAAGGAAATGATGGAAGATGAGAGAGCACCAGAATGCTCTGTAGGATGATCGATGATCATGCTTGTAACATGAATTTGGTCTCCTGAAGTCTGTTTATTATGATGGTGATTTCTAAAAGCATATTAGAAGGTTGGTCCAGATGTTGTGGCCGATATTGTGCATATTATTGTAGCTTTTAGCTAATGTTAGCTCAATTATATTACACTTTTTAGCTGTGGTACTTATTTTGTTAATGCCATCAATGAAGTAAAAACTAAATAAAAACAAAATGCATTTTATAAACATGGCAGATAATATCAAATGTGCAGTATATTGTAGGTCAATTCAGTTAACCATTTAAGGCATAATCAGTACATGTGTTTCATACATTATGAGTACAACTTCGACACAATTATTATTTTAAAAAATTTTTTATGGGTATTAAATCACCAAGTCACTGGAGACCGACTGCTTATGGTTTACAACTATGAGAAGGCTGGAATTTCATGACACATCCCAAGGGTTCATGAGGCGGTTAGTAAAATATGTCCATGATATAAAGTTTCACATTTCTTGTTTATACACACAAGGTTGCCAAGGGTATGGCATGTGCTCTTGCTAGTCATCCATATTTACTGATCTACATAGATAGATTAAAATTAATAAGCTGCAGAAAGAACAAACAAATCAAGACGTTAATCATCATTTCCAGCACAATTGGTGATGTTGGTACCAGCACTGTCTTTTTCCTATTTGTATATTATACAGTAATACAAGAGGCATGATTTGTGTTGTGCATAAACATTTAAGAATGATCTGACACTGTGTTCTAGCTTCTGTTATTATATACACTGACTTATTACTACTTCACCAATAATTGGGACTATCCATCATCTCAAAGGCCAAACCCAGTCATCAGATGTGTTAAGCTTTGTATCGTTTTTGCTAACACTTGCCAGTGTGAATTGTGAGCTCATGTATAACATTTTATCCGTGTTGGTTAGTTTCTTGCTACTTGCTTGTTCTGTGTGAATGTGACGAGATAAGCAACATTATTTTTTATGGCAATAAAACAGGAAAATATAAATAAATACTTTTGGTTGGCCAGTGATTTTGGATCATTTGCCTAGTCATATCCAACACAACTCCAAAAGGATTCCACAATTCCACTTGCAATCTCAGGGATTTACCCATATTAGGTATGAATTAGCAGCTCAACACTATGGAAAGACTGCATTGTTGATTTGTCATTTAGCTCAATAATATAAAGTAAACTTATTTTGAATTTACAATTTAAAGATTGTTCACTTAATACATCAAACAGAGTTTGTTTTAATGAAATGTTTCAAAAGCAACAGTCTAAAAAGAGGTGGTAACTAGCTTTCTGAATATTATAGTACTTAGGTGCAGCTGTGACCTGGTGGTTAGAGAACTGGCCCTTCATTAGAGGGTTGCAGATTTGATTCCTGTAGCCGACAGGTCATGACTTAAGTGCAAGGCACCTCACCCCTAAATACTCCCTGGCACCATGGCTTGGTTGCCCATTGCTCCGTGTTTTACCGCTTGTGCATCAGTTTAAATGCTGATTAATACATCTGTGTGTAAAAACACGGGTTCTAAATTATAAAACGGCTCTAGTTGATCATAAAGTTATTCAATAATTTTCATTAATCATTAATGTTGTTAAGGGATGTGTATTACATTGAATGTGTGAATTGGAAGTCTGTCACAATATTATTAACCACAAAGAGTATTTTAAAAATAAAATGAAGATAAAGCTGTCAAAATAACAGTTAAGTAAGCTAATCTCCCAAAGAGAGTATATATATACAATTGTATGGTGATTTATTTTTTATTGCCATTATGAACAATTGATCGGGGTCTTGGTGTTTCAATGTTTAATACATACAATTGTTATATAAGTCAGACTTTCACATTCACTTGGGGACACGTAGGCGATCCAGTAATCTGTTAAATTAGCCCAACAAGACTGAGTCCATGTAATTCCCAAAACACTTAACACTCCTAAGACAATCAGATCATCTTATCATTTGATTTGAACAGCACATTAGCTTAGTGGTTAGCACTGTTGCCTCACAGCAAGAAGTCCCGGGTTTAATCGGTAGGTGGCTTTCTGTGCACAGTTTGCATGTTCTCTCCGTGTCCGTAATACTCCAGGAACAGTTCAAAAACACGGAAGTAAGGCGAATTAAAGAGACTAAATTGTCCACGATTGTGTTTAATGTTACTTGTGTGATAAGTGACCATTTCCTGTCTTGGATATGACCAAGAGTCATATAAAACATGATGTTAAAATGCTTGATAAATAAGTATAAATAAGTATCAATTGAAGTATTGCATCAAGCATGACCAAAACACTCTAAAAATAGTATGTGTGGAAAAATATTTAGTGTCATTAGTACTTTAAGTAAGTAATTTAAAGCGCTATTGGTAGCAAAAGTGTAAAAATAGAAATATAAAAGTGAAATATAAGACGTTGTAAAGATACTACAAGGTCTACAAAAAAAGCATCAGCATTTGATCAAATAGAAATACGAGTGATGATACAATTCTAGATGTGAGTTTAAAAGAAAGTATTTGAAACAAACCCTAAAACAACAGCAAAATGATACTTATGTAGGCTTGTCACTGTAGGATTATCATCCCTACATCGTAAATTCTGCTTTCTTCCATCCCTGTGTAATCTGAACATCCTATCTACAGGACCCCCTCACAAATATATGCCACGCCTGAATAAAAGCTTCAAGACCCTTGACAGCTGATCAAACACTCAACCAATCTATCTCTACCAGGCTATTCATTAAAAATCTATCTCTACCAGGCTATTCATTAGAACAGTTGCTTCAGGAGTGACGAGATTAAGAATACTGTACAGCACATTGCTTCATGGTAAGTATTTTAACTACATAACAAGATGACATCTATTGGTTTTAATTTGTCCAATGGAATAAACTGATGCATATAAACTGTGCTGAGCTTTCTATAGACATCACTTCAAAAATATTTTCTTATTGGCAAATTTATAGTTATAGCATGACAACTTTTGTTTATTTTTTCATGAATAAATGTAAAACTCAAAGAGCACAATCTGCCTTTTTGTGTTTAATTTGTAGAACTTTTCTAAATGTGTTACTAAATCTACATAACCTGACTTTTCTTTTCTTTTCTGTGTATCCATTTGCATTAATAATACATAATTTTGTGTTGTTTTGATGAGTATAATGACGTACAGAATTTGCTGAAATAAAATGTTTAGCTACATGCTTCTACAATCCAAAACAACAATTCAAAGTTAACAATACAACACACATATTTAAGGCAAGAATTTATAACAACAGTAACGGAGTAAAGAATGTCATTTTTAAAACTGCGTCAGTTTCTGATTACTTTACTTGCAGCTTACATGAAAACTAAAATCTGAATACATCTATATTGGTTTATTTTAATGCCATGGTGTGTACTCAACAGCATATGTTTTTAGGAATTTAACCAGCTATAAAACAACAACTCAAATCCAGTTTTAACTGGTACAGTTGTGCTTTATTAACTGGATAAGACAGATCACAGTTTCAAATGATATTTAGGGTAACGTGGGCCTTAGATGGCTGGCCTGGCTTCACATGCAAGATTCTTGAGAACTCATAAACACTTATAAAAATACATATATCATTACACCTGTTAAGAAATTCTATCAGTCAACTGTAAGTCAGTACATTCTTTACCTTTATTAAAAAACAACGCTGTGTCATATCTGAACCACACACTACACCCAATAAAAATATGATCATCATGCAACTAAACTCATTGCCTACAGTTTGAAATGAATACTTGCAAAGTGGACTTTTGTTCACGATGCTATAACATGGTGATACTAGTTAACAGCATTAGATGGTTACCTGCTTCCATTTTTGTTTTAGATATAAATAAACTGATAACAAGTATCAAGATGCCTATAGAAAGTTCACACACTGCAGACGGTAAGTCAATCTATTTCCAAGACTTTTTACATATCGAAGAAGACAAAGTAGAGACATGAATATATTTAAATGACAGTACTGGTTAATGCATCATTTATTTATTTTATTAGTCACTTCCTCAATGTTGTAATGTGTTACCTGGTGCATATGTGTAATGTTTCTCTGTTCCATTTTGTATAATCCATGCTACATATTTAGGTGAAGATGATGTGCCTTGTGGTTCAGGTATGAGAATACCAAAGTACATTTACAATAATTATTCAAGAATTTTCGATTCTGGGAAATTAACCATATCTGAGCTCTTTTTTAAAACATAGTTAACTTACTAAGTTTAAACACAAAGTAAATTAACAGAAAGACAGATAAAGACCTTTTTGTTTCACAGACGCTTTTAATCCAGAGCGACTTACAGAATTGCTTCCATACTAGTAAACATAACTGTACTACAGCTGAATTAACAGTTTTTAAAATGCCCAGATAGAAAAACCCTGTGTAAAACCTGCTATTTGAGTTAATGAGCTGGAGCTCTTTTTTTAAACAGGATAGACAATAACCCTAGATATTTGGATAGACAATAAAAGCTCATTTCACCACTCGTGAGCAAATACAGAGAAAAATCTTTATGCTTGTCTCCCTCGACTCCTGAGTCAAGGAACAATTTGAACAAGGCTAGAGAGACTGAGGTTGCGAGATACAGAATGGGTTTTGATTTGACTCTGAAAGTATCTTAGTGCCAGTCAGTTTTTGGATCAGCATCAGTGATATGAACAGTGTGAAGTGGCTGTAATTAAGTTGGTTAAATACCAGACGAACAGCTGCATTTTGGAAGCATCTGCCAGAAGATAGTTGTAGAAGTACAGGCATGAACAGCTGAGTATAGCTGGTATTTTTATTGTCAATGTATTTATTGTCAATGCCAATTTGATCTTTTTGCAATATAATCCAACTGTGTTGAATCTAGTGGCCATCCAGAAGAGATCCAGAGTACCTGGTGTTATGATCACACAGTATGTAGAGAAACTGCCACCTAGAAAATCTACTCCAGATTTCACCAGAAAACCCTTTTCTGTAACTCTACAGGAAGGTATTTTATCATATTGATATGTAACCTTTTTTTTTAAAAAAAGAACTACTAGGACTAAACTATTGTCTGTGGAAATGGTGCATGTTTTAAAAATCGTAAATCCTAAAGAAAACCTTGTACCAACCAATTGTAGGAAAAACTGCTACTTTAAAAGCTGTTGTGACAGGAGATCCCGAGCCCATTGTCACTTGGACACGTAATAAAGAAGATATAACTGATCAAGAGAAATTTAAAACAAGATATGATAAAAGGCAAAGAGAACACATATTAGAGGTACAGCTGTAAACATAACAGCTTGTATTTACTGTAAATGTGCTTAAGTAATTCATTTGTTTTTTTTCTTTGACAGATACCAAATGTGAAAGCAGCTCAAGCAGACACATACAAATGCATTGCCACTAATTCATTTGGAAAAGCTGTTTGTTCATTGACACTGAAAGTTATTGATGGTTAATAACAATTACCATTTACTATAATACACTACTATATGAATGTTAATTTTTATTCAAATTTTCATTTGTATAAAATATGTTTCATCTTCATTTTCTCTTTTTAGCTGGATTCAGACAAAAGAAGCCAGGTATGCCTAAGCAAGAGCTTAGACATGACAAAAAGATAGATGGATGGATGGGTGGGGGGTATATATATAAAATATATATATATTTTTTTTTATTCCAGAGCCTGTACAAAATGACCCTGAAGACTTCCGGAAGATGCTAAAGAAAACTGTGTAACTATTTTATTAGTGTTGTTTTGGACTTTATGTCTTATTGAATAGTAAAATACTTTTTTCCTTAACTTATTATTGTTGGTTGACTTTTTACATTTTAACAGTGTAAAAAAGAGACAAGAAAATCCCAAGACAGAAGGAGAAATCGACCCAAAGTTTTGGGAGGTGTTATTAAGTGCACAAAAGAAAGATTATGAGAAAATTTGTCGTAGTTATGGTATCACTGATTTTCGTTGGATGCTAAAAAGACTAAACCAGATGAAAAAGCAGATCGAAGATGAACAGGCTAAGGTATTTAGAGCTTCCCATATCAGAACTGTAAATTCAGAAATGGCTGTGTTATTCACTTATTTTGGTTTGTGTTTGAAAGGTGGTTGAAGGGATTGACCATTTGAAACATATTGAGGTGAATCCAAAAGGAAATGCTGAATTTGAACTTGACATGAAGCTTAAGACTCCAAACAACAGTATATATCTTTACAAGGTAAGCTAGGGTGCTAACAGCTTTAAGGCCCATATAAAGGTTTGTCCTATCCGTGAAGGCCCTTCATACCTCTGCCTGGGCAGACACAACACTCCACCCATCTGTGTTTCCGTCTTTTATGTAGAGTATAAATGGACCTTAAATGGTTTGCATGTAATACAAAAACTAAACAAAAGAGTTTGTCTTGATAAGAGTATTATTGCAGGATGGAAAAATGATTGATTATGGCGATGGCACAAATGACTCCTTTAAACACAATATGAAAAAAGATTGTAATAAATACAGATTCAGTATCTCTAATGTTGGTCCAGAGGATGCTGGATTATATCAGGTAGATGTCGAGGACACAAACGTATTTTCAACAGGATTGGAAAGTAAGTACAGTATATTTCATATTATTATCCGGTATTTATACCAGTCATTGTTTTTGAAAACAAAATTATTTGTTTTAATTATTGCATAGTTATTGTTTAACAGTTCCAGTTTCAAATATTACTTACAGTCCAATTTACAATGCAATGCGTCATGACAGCCAGTTCCAATGAAATGCCTGTGGTGCTCCAAAATTAAATGGTAACAAGTCATATATCAGGGCAAGGATATAACAAATATCCCGGCGCACAATTCACACAAAAATGCTCTCCATTGCAAGTGGAGACAAAACTTGGAAGGATGGGAAACTATTTGTGTAGCACATCATAAATTACGTAGTGTATAGAATTATGTGAGTGCTAACTTGAATCATAATTTCCTTTCTTAGTTCCCGATGTTGAATTTGGTGCACTTTTAAAGGATGCTCAAGTGGTTGAAGGTCAGGATGCTACTTTTGAGTGTGTTCTATCTGCTCCTGTTAAAAAACTCAGCTGGTATAACGGTGATACGTCTGTTGAGAATGATAATAAATACACTATGAATGTGTCAGAAGACATGCTTACACATAGTCTAGTGGTAAAGAACTGCACACCAAAGGACAAAGGTATCTACACAGTTGTTGCTGGTACCAAGAAGAGCAAAGCAGCTCTATCTGTGAATGGTGAGTAAATAATTTTTTTGCTTATAGGTTTAAAATCACTGCTACCCTTGTCATTGTTCTTTTCTTTGTTGTATTCTTTTCACTGTTTGTAGATGATCCAAATGCTCACAAGAAAGTCTCAAGTGGTGCAGATGATGCTAACAAGCTGATGAAAGATCAAGATCTACAGCAAGAAAGTGATAAGATGGGAGATAAAAGTTTGAAAATTGGTGATGCCATTGAAGCAGCTGGATCTGACGACAGTAGTGAAGCCAACCTGACAGATACGATCGGCAGAAATGGAACGAAGGGAGAGGGGTGTAAACTAAATGGGAAAGGAACTGACGAAGTGGGAAATGGTTTAGAAAAGGGTTTTGATTTAACTACAGTTGGGGGAAATGGAAAAGATGCAGAAGGAACAGATGGAGACAAGTCAACTGAAGATGGAACTGGAGAAAAACACAAGAAGTGCACCAGAGATGGCCCACTGGTTTTGGATACTCTAAAAGGTAAGGATATTGTTTGTTTGTTTTATCAATAACTAGTGTATATAATCCATTTGGATTAGCCATTCCAGTTTATGTGGCAAATTCAGTCAACAAAAGAAAAGTTGTTCAAACATGTTCATAAACAGTTATCAAGGTACTGACAAAAGGTTTGTGGTGTTATTAGGTGTGTACATTTATATATGTTAGGTTCCTTGCAACTACCCTGTCCAGTATGATTTTAAAGCAAAGTACAAAAGTTAACTAACAGTATTTTCTGTTATTTGCAGAACCCGAAGCCCACTTTCTTAGTGGCTTGTCAGATACCACTGCTAACGTTGGAAAGGCAGTAGAGTTGTCCTGCACACTCAGCAGTGAGGACATTGTAGGAACTTGGTACAAAGATGGTAAAAAGGTGACTAACCTATCTAAGCATATAGACTCAGTGAAAACAAGTACTCAAATACTTTTGTTGTTATTTGATGTCGTGGTGCAGAATAACTAAAACCTGGATTACAGCAGTGAACAATGCATCACAGATTGTATGCGTAATGAGCTATCTTCGGTGATTCTTATATCTTCTGTAATTTTTATTTCACTGTCCCTTACTGACTACCTAATGTCCCAGTTTGTACACGCTACAGTTTATTGCTTTTGTTCATTTCTTTACTGCACCTCAGTTATGTTAACGTTCAAAGCAGTTAAATACATACCTCAATACCCGAATCTGGAGAATTACCAAATAATTCTGTAAACAAAAGAGAACAATGTATCAAAACATACAGATTCATCTTTAAGAGGGTGCTATTATGATAGCTGTGCTGTGTTGTGGCTTGAATGTCCAATAGTATTTAGTTTCTTAAGTTGTACGCTGTATGTATTGTGACATTTTGTGTATTTTAATGTTTAATAAAAGATGTATCTTGTGACTCCAGATAAATAATGTTTTCTGCATTTTCTCTATACATTCTGATATAGTTGGAATCAAATAATGACATTACTATCGTCAAAGATGGAGGCACTCACAAACTGATTATCAAGAATTGTAAAGAGGAAAATGCTGGAACGTATCGCTTTGAAGCAAGTGGTCGAAAATCAGAGGCTACGTTAAGCATCAAAGGTGAAAATTAGAACAATTTTACATATATTTATTACTTCACCACATGTACATTCATTATTAATGTCTACAGGGTTTAATCTTATATTTATATATATATTTTAGATCCACCAAATATAGATGCTGATGCCCTGGGTAAGTTCTCCGAACCTGTGATTGTAAGGGCCAGTGAAAATGCAGCTTTCAAGCTTCCATTCTCAGGAAAGGAACCTTTAAAGGTTCAGTGGTTCAAGGATGACAGTGAGCTCTTGGATGGTCCAAACGTTAAAACAAAAAGTTCTTTTACTCAGAGCCAACTACTCTTAACTAAATGCCAGCGTAAAGACAGTGGAGAAGTCAAGATCAAAATAAAGAATGAATTTGCCACCATTGAGGCTATGTCAAAACTCATTGTGCTAGGTAGGTATTTACATTTTTGTGTAAACAACATAATCAAGACACTTCATATTAAAGAAGAATTACAATGATAACTTGTTTCATTAACTTTATTAAATATTATGTGTCATTCTCTAGACAAGCCGACTCCACCACAAGGGCCAGTAGAAGTGGTAGAAAGCTCTTTGTCTGCTATTGAATTCAAATGGAAACCTCCAAAGGATAATGGGGGTTGTCCTATCACTAACTACAACCTAGAGCGCCAGCAGCTAGGACGCAATACCTGGACCAAAATCGGAGACATTAAAGGAGAGCCTACCTACAGAGATACAGACATTGACCGTGGCAGGAAGTACTGCTACAGGATCAGAGCTAAAAACTCAGAGGGCTTAAGTGATGTGATGGTAACTGGTGAAATTGCAGCTGGAACATTAGGTACATATTTCTGTTCCATTGTATATGCTCATAACCCCCCCCCCCCCCCCCGTATACCTCGATGACACCAATTTCATATATGTGACAATACATGTGCATCATTATTTGTTTTTAATGTGATATTTTAAAATGAATACGAACTTATAGGCTCATTTAGTTTGGTCTTTGTTAACATGTTAACAAGCTAGCTTTCCATGATCTGTCTGAGATATTGCTAAGATAATAATAATAATTTTAATAAGATTGAATCAAAACAACGTAAACTACACTTTAACATGAGCTTGTGTTTAAGCAAACGTCTACCATCGTTCCTGCTCTATATTTTAAAAGTTTAACACAAACACAGCAATAGGATTTATTACTAGGTTAATTATACAATAGACAATAACCAACACAGTAGTACTATTCTGTTTTACATTTATTTTTACATTGCTTTGTTTGTTCATTGCCTAACAAGAGCTGGACAAATTCCTTATTGTTTGTAGCATTTCCTGGTCAGCCTGCTTGTCCAAAAGTAAACAGTGCCTTTAAGGACTGCATTACCCTGTCATGGATCCCACCACCAAATACTGGCGGGGGTAAAATCATAGGATACAATCTGGAGAGACGCAAAAAGGGAAGTAACCTCTGGAGTCAAGTGAATCCTAAAGATGAACCGATTCAAGGTGTGCATGTTTTGCCTAAATTATTGTGCTGCACTTTATAAATAAAGAATAATGCTTACATTTTAACTGTTTTTATTTTTGTATTGTCATAAGGGAAGAAGTATGCAGTGAAGGATGTGATGGAGGGTGCTGAATATGAATTCAGAGTGATTGCCATCAATGCTTGTGGTCCTGGAGAGCCAAGTGGTCCATCTGATGCTGTATTTGCAAGAAACCCCCAAAGTAAGTAGGATTACACTAGACAAATATAATGTATTTTTCAGACGGCTTATAAATTTACTTTTGTAAGTGCAGAGCCTCCTGGGCCAGTTAAAGATCTCAAGCTAACTGGGTCTAGCTACACCAGTCTGTGTCTGGCTTGGAATAAACCAAATGTAATAAAAGGTGTTGAAGATGAAGCCAATGGGTACTTTGTAGAAATCAGGCCTCTTGAACAACTAGATTGGAGCTGCTGTAACGTAAATGCTATTATCAAGACTTCCTTTACTGTAGTTGGTCTGAAGTCTTTGGCCAAGTACTGGGTACGAGTAATTGCAACTAATGAAGGAGGAGTGGGAATTCCCCAAGGATTTGACAACTATGTTATTGCCATGCCTCCACCTGGTAAGTGTTTTGCATCTTTAAATGTAGGGTTTTTATCTGTAGGAAATGCTGTTTAATTTAGAATTTTCTTACTTTACAGTAAAACCAAAATTCACTGACAGAAAGATGAAAAATTTTATGCTTGTGAAGGCTGGAGATACAATCCGTGTTAATATACGCTTTGAGGTAATGCATTTCTTACTCACTTTCACACGGTCACAATGATGCTGGAGGCGAACACAGCTTTTTAATAGGCACAAGGTACACAGTAGTTGTTCCCCAATTCGGTGACTACATCCTTTGAACAAAGCAGCAGGACTGTAGCAGACTGGTATCAATATTAAAGACATATGTGCAAATGTTACTTTTTGCGTGTTTTTTTGTATTTTCATGTGTTTTGACTGCCCCTATAAACACTCCTAGTTTGAATAAAATCCACTCATTTATTTTCTGTAAAGTATTACGACATAATAACTGCATTAGAACCTCCCCGGTACTACCCATCACCTGGCAAACCCCACTAGATCTAGACACATTTGATTAATCAAGGATTTGTAGTTTGTAGTACTTTATGTAAGAGTTACATTGTGCAAAGATGTTTATGGACATGTTTTGTAGAACCCATGAACCCATTGTTACTTGTTTAAAAAAAAGCATAATATGTCAGCCACATTTGAAGGTGCCCTGTCACACCACTGTGACATAATCACCCTTTAAATGAGTCCTTCAAAGGATGTAGCCCATGAATTGGGACACACCTAAAACACTGATCCATACCAATCCATAGCACTGTAGTACTTACTAACCCTAACCATGTTTTCACAGGCTTCGCCTTTGCCAGATATCACTTGGCTAAAGGATGATGTTCCTGTCTCCAAACATGTGACTGTTACTAATTCAGATAAAGGCTCCCAGCTTCTAATTCCAACATCTGAACGGTCTGACAGTGGTCTCTACACCATTATTGTTAAGAATATAGTGGGCCAAGACACCTTCAGCATAGAAATTAGAGTCACTGGTAATCTTTATAGCTATGTTATAGTTTAAAAGTGTTCTGTTTAATAATAAAAGCTAATAAAAGTTAAAGCTAATTTTGGCGTTCTATATATTTTGTTTTGATCTATGTGTATGATAAATATTTCAGTCATAATTATATAACATGTAATTGTACATTTCACAGATAACCCCAAGCCACCAGGACCAGTGGAGCTTGAACAGAATGTAAAAGACACAATAACTCTCACCTGGATTCCATCAACTGATGAGAAACTAGATGACCGGCTTCGCTATATGGTGATGAAACGAGATTCAGTGAAGCAAACCTGGAGGACTGTAGCTGACAACCTTTTCAATCATAAGTTTACCATTGACATCATGCAAGGGAGAGAGTATTACTTCCGTGTATTTGCTAAGAACGATATGGGGTTGTCGGAACCATCAGTCTCTCCGACATGGGGAACTGTTAAAAAGAAAGGTTTGGGCTCAGATTGCTATTTTATATTTATTTTAGACCAGTGTTTATATAATAATGTGGATTTATTCACATGGCTAGCTTTTACTGATTCATATACCTGGTCTTTTTTAATTCAAATCCATAACTATATAGAATTCATATATTTAAAATATTTTAGTAAAAACACTATACTGTAACAAAACATAAATAATTGTATTCATGGAGCAGAGTTATTTATAACTATTTTATTATTAATTCGTAACTATTTTGTTCAGATGTTTTTTTATTAAGAAAATCTTGGGCAAAGCCATTTTCTACTCAAGACTGGTAGAGTTAGAAATGTTGTGCAAGGCCTATGTTGATCAATGTAGTATAACAATGAAATATGTTGGAACAGCCTATCACAAGTAAACAGTTAAATGGCTATATAGTTTGAACAATACAGTGAAAAACAATGCATAGACAATATGTAACAACTGATAATTCCAATCTTCTCTTTAGGTATATCAGTGTTAAACAGGTCAGAATCAAAGAACTTAAATTTCCAGTCAGCCCCCAGATTCACTGTGCCATTAAAACTGCACACTGCTCCAAATGGCTATGAGTGTTACATGAGCTGTGCTGTGAGAGGCGATCCAGCCCCTCACATTTCCTGGTACCACAATAATATCTGTCTCAACACTGACACCAACTACTACATCTCCAACACCTGCGGTGTCTGCTCATTGTTAATTCTGATGGTTGGCCCCCAAAACACAGGAGAGTACAAAGTCGTAGCGGAGAACTCCCTGGGCCTGGCTGAATCAACCACTAATCTCACAGTAAGAGGTGCGTTTCTTTACTGAAAATGGTACATTGCATTATCTAAACCACTTTTTATACTGTATCAGTGTGAAAGTAAAAATCACACTTGTCGTTTTCCAGGTTTAGTATTTACATAAATGAATAATAAGATTCAAATTTTTTTCAAAAACTTTTTCCATTACACAAAAACACTGCTTATTGATTAAATCTTTTCATTCTTTACTAACTTTCTTTATTTTGTACAGAATAAAAGTGGTTAAACCAGAAAGTTTCTGCAACCAGGACAAAGAAATCGTTAACTGGATTAAAGTAAACCTATCTTTGTGTTAAACTAAGATAACAAACAGTACATACTGGATGCTTTTGTGAAAATTATAACAAATTGCTTACGTTTGGAGAAAGAAAACATTGTGCATGATATTTTGTGCAAAAGATATTATTTCAAATAAAGCAGGATCTGAATTTCATTATGTTGCATTTGATTAAATTGCAGTGCAGAAAATTAACAAGTTGTCACCTTGGAGTTATTCTGAACAGTTTTGAGATTTTGAACTTTTAGATCTTGAACTTTTAGAAGATTTTACATTGCATATGGCAAAACTAATCTGTGGAACAAGACAGTCATACAACAGTCCAAAAAATAGAGAACTTAACCATCAAAAGCACTGCTTAATACTAGTCTGTAGGTCCCAGTGGGATATACACTGGGCAAACACACTAAACACCTGAACTGGTAACTAGTCTGTTGAAGGGTAGAGAGACAAACACACAGACACACATCATGAATAATGTCAATATGGCCAACCCTGACTGCATGTCTTTGGACTGCATGTCTTTTGAGTATGCAGTGGGAATCCACACAAACAAAGAGAAAACCCCAATCTCTACAATCTCTGCAATCTCCACACTAAAATTTATTTTGACTTAATAAGTCATTATTTTGAGATACTAAGTCAATATTTCAATATTTTTTGCTTTTTTAAATAAGAAAGAACTAATTACTAATTATAACTAACTACAATGTATTATATGTATCTTATAGCTCTGTGTATAAGTCTTAAAAATGCTTAAATATGGATAGATAGCAATACACAGACAGACATGTATGTCTCATACAACAATATCAACACCTAGTGGTTTGATAACAAAGGAAAGTTTAGCAATACGTTATGAATTGTATTTTACTGCATTTGTATTTTTGTGTATTATGCAAAAAGGCATTTCCAGTGTGTACATTGGGCAAAGCATTGTTCTCCTGGCACAATGTACACACAGACCTCATAAAAGTATTGCAGGGTCTTCTGACATGGTGTAAGCAACCACTTTAAATTCACATGTTACATATTTCCAATAACCTTTGCTCACATTATAAACACTATTTCACATATCAAAAAATTAGACTTCTACACACACAACTACCATGCACTATACTGTTATGACTCTACAACATACAATTCGATTTGGACAATTGTTCACCTTTTTTGCCAGGTTTATGCCGTACAGACAGGGCCTCTGCAGTCCCGTGAGAAACCCATAATCACTGCTCGTGGCTGTATTTCTTATTGTTATTGCCATTTAAATTTATTTAAAATGAATCTTGTAATTCATTTCTAATCATGAATCAGTTTGTAAGCAATGGCAATACATATGTGAATATCTGGCATGTTAATAAAGCACTTTGAGTTGAATTGTATGAGACAGATTTGCACTGTTATTATGATTTATCAAATATTATCTTATACTTAATTGATTTCTTGTTTCTGGATGCTTTTGCATTTTTATTGCTATCAGAAGCAATTGTGTAATGGTTTATGTTCTAGTGTAAGACACTTTTTAAAGATACAACCATCCAATCCAAACTCTGAAAATTATTTAAGTCCATTTGACTCTTTTTGAATTGCTAGTTAAACAGGAGTTCAGCTGTGTCAACCATGAACTCCAATTGTATTTTGATACTGTCTGAAACCCAATTTGTAACAGTTGTACCTTACATTGTACCTGAATATTTTAAACCTTTTGTCTTGACCATTTAAAGATATTTTAATACTTGCCAGTTTATTTTGTAGACACATACATTGTGGCCTGAGACCATACATTTCCTAAAAACATTAACAACTAAGGTCCTATATATCATAAGGTCAGTGGGGTAAGTAGACTTTTGGGTCAGTGAAAGTTTGCTAGTTAATGTTTGTTTGGCTTGCATGCCAATTTTAAGTTTCCATTTTGCTAGCCAGTCCCATTATCCACTTGCTCAGAGAGTTGCACCTTTGTGTTTGGCTACTACGTTAAATGAAAATTGGCTGTAACTTTGCTTTTTGGGATCCTGTGTTTTTGTGTGTCTCATAACAGTTTGTTTTTTAGTGATCTAGTGTAATCAGCAATTTTTTGCTGCAAAATGACCACTGTTGGGCTCTTCATTTAATCTCTATCAATCTCTTTATTTATTTATCTTTTTGTCTTAAAATCACCTTAAAATTAT
>JAOUQU010426607.1:0-20655 GCA_028566735.1 Ammoglanis amapaensis
TATCTGGGGTTTTATTCCTAACAGTGCTGTTGACTGTGTGTATTGAATATTTACAGTAGAATACTTTTCTTAGTCATATACACAATAAAATGATTTCTGGGCATGTCCCATGTCCCTGCCACTGTACAGGACGCAGGATTAAGTGCCTCGCACAAGGGCCCCACAGTGACTGTTTCCTCAAGGATTACCCAAGAAGGATGGGCCTGTTAGGTTTGGTTCCTCTCAAGTTTCATTCCTGTAATTTTCAGGGAGTTTTTCCTTGCCACAGTCGCCCTCGGCTTGCTTGATTAACCGGGGTTTCTGTATCCGTGGGTCTCGTATTTTATAAAGTTGCTTTAAGACAATGTTTATTGTAACAAGCGCTATTTAAATCAAGTTGACTTGATTTGACTTGAACAGTGGCCGGGATTCAAGCTCTCAACCCTACAGATGATAGTCCGAAGATCTATCCAGTAGTCTCCCCCCTCCCCGTTCTTATTATAAAGTGGTTTCTTCCAATTCGTTTGAAAATATTAACACATTTAAACCAGTACTCGACAGAATAGGCGGAAACGAAATGAAAACATTTGGTCCTGGTAGCCCTGAATAGATGGTTGTACCTTGGGGTCATGCTGCTTGGCCTCCTGAGCGAGCAGTTTCTCCCTCAGTGCTTCTTCCTGCTTCTTTCTCTGTTCATTTTCTTCAACTGCGTCCTAAACACACACACACACACACACACACACACGCACACAGTGTAATTGTGATCCTATCAGAACAGATGTGCACACAAGCACGAGTCACAGACCCCGAGTCTGAACATTTCCTCAGATTGGCCCATAAATCCTCGCGGAGCACAATGTGAGGAACAGGCGTGTGTATAAGTGTGTCCGGGTCAGTGTGGACAGACCCTAAGTCCAGCCTAAACACAGTGAGTGCTCTTTCAACCCAAAACAGCTGCTTCTTCCTGTTATTCACCCTCCACCCTCCACCCCCACGCTTACAACTTCCACACATTTCAGCACTCACGCCGTGAATGGACTTTTACTAATGACGGTACTGATACAACACCGGGAACAAGCAGCATGTCAGGTAGAAAGTAACAAATTTTCTCAGATTTATATAAATGAGTAGTCTTGTTTGTTACTGTTTGTACTTCTTGGTATCGTCCTTATCCCTCTCAGGCTCAAATTAAGTTTTAGTAACAGGAAAAATCAGATTGTTCTACAGCACTTTGATTTATTATACTGTGTTTATTCTACTTATACTTGTTATTATCATGACGGCGGCACGGTCGCCTCACAACAAGAAGTCCCGGGTTCGATTCCCGGGTCGAGCTGGGGACTTTCTGTGCGGAGTTTGCATGTTCTGTGTCAGCGTGGGTTTCCTTCGGGTACTCCGGTTTCCTCCCACAGTCCAAAAACATGCACTAGGTCGATCAGGAAATGTGAAATTGTCCAGTAGTCTCACAAGTTCCCACCACTTACAGGTGGTTGTCGTCAGGAAGGGCAACCGGACGGAAAACTCTGTTCCAAACATTAACGTCCTACCCCGGATCTGGGAAAACGGACGATAAACGAATAGAGAGATACATTGTCTCAAAGCAACTTTACAAAGAACAGGACGAACATGAACCACTGTTGAGCAAGCTGAGGGCCACTGTGGCAAGGAAAAACGACCTGAAAAAAAATTGGAAGAAACCTTAAGAGGAACCAGGAAAAAAAAACAACCTCCGTTAGAAGAACGTTCTAAACAGTTCAAGATAAAAAAGAATGAATTCTATGGAGAAAAGGGCAGCAAATTTCCACAGGGCTGCGGAATCCAGTAATATAAAAAGTAATGGATATTTAAGTTAAAGTTTATATATTTAATTAAACAAGTACAACTTAGATAGCCAACCTACCTGCCAAAGCCAACCTAACCCGAACGACAATGTAGAGATTTTTGACATATAATACAGTGAAAAACAAAGTGACCAGATAGCCTGATAGATAATGGCGACTTAACAGAATTAGTGTAAAAAGTGTTCATTAAATTCACCACAGAATTATTACTTAGATAGATAAATAGATAGATTCTCATTTAAGATGCAAAACCCATTTGCTTCTTAATCAGCGTGACCACAAATAACTTAATAATTAGAAATTTGGTACCAGAGGTCACTAAATGTTGCTGTTTAAAGAGTAGAGAATTTCTCTAAGATTTTCTCCATTCATCTTTAACACAACACTCCATGGTCACCAGTGACCGGTCACTATCTACATGACGCACCACCATTCATTTAGATCAATACTGCAAACAGGCTATTTAAGCTATACAAAGCCACACTGTACTAGCATGTCTTATGCCATGTTGTTCGAGGGAGCATGTTTCTTTTCACAATATTATGTACGATGGAAGCTTTAAATTAAAAAAGTATTCTTAAATCAACTGACAGTTGAAACTTCTCTATATGGGGAAAAGATTTAAAACAGTGATGCCAAATACTTCATAATCCTTCTAATCCAGCTCTGTTCTCTGTTTCTGAGTGTCACAGAGACATCATATTCAAATGGTGTTCATATTGACAAAACACAATGTTATAACACTTAAAAAGAAGGATTTTTAAAAACTTTTTTCCATTAAATATTTAATAGAATTAGCATGACAAGTTGTATTATTATTATATCGAAATTGTATTTTTTAAAATTGCACATCCAAACTTGCCTTAGTAAAGTTTACAATAGATTTGTTTTAGCAGTCTATAAAGATTTTTTCCCTTGTGGTTATTGATTAGCATATTTAATGCCTTATGCCCTTCCTGGCATAATTATGCCTATTTAGCTGGGCTTGGGACTGGTACTACAACATACTTGTTTATGCATCCCAGTGACTAGTGTATATATGAAACAATTACGTTTCTTTAATTAACTGGCTGCATGTTTGAGACTGTGAAAGGAAATACATGCAGACAATAGGAGAACATGCAAACCCGACACAGAATACCCCACGTGGGAATCAAACGCAGGACCTTCTGGTTGTAAAATTACAGTGTTACCCAATGAGCCATTGTTGAGTTATTTGGTTATAAGGCTTTGCCATGATATATGGAATACATTTGAATGCATTTGCTTAATTCTAATAAAATTAATAATAAAAATTGCCATTTAACAATTTAAAGAACGGTTTGTACGATGATCCACTTTGCAGAAATAACTCAAACCAGTGTACATCAGTGACAATTAGATGAATTATTAAATGTTGTTGTAGAATTTTATTAATGTGTGGATTTAAGTTAACACTAGAATTGCATAATTCACATAACAAGAACATTTGAAAAGAACCATTTAATTATTCCATAAGTCAATGAGGAATCAAAGTCAATTGGCGTGCAACTTACCTCCCATTGTAAATGGGGTGGAATGTTTCTAATCTGGAGTTTCCTGCTCCTGTAATGAAAAAATAAATAAAAATTTATGTTTTTACACTTGATGTTGTTTACATCAGATCACACAAACATGTTATTAAACAGACTTATAAAACTGTGAATCTCCAATTCACCTTCCTTGCTTGTTTTGGACTGTGGAAGAAAATTGGAGCATTCAGAGTAAACCCCCAGAGACCCAGGGGAGAACATCAAACAACACAGAAAGGACCAAGACCACAAACCTGGGCATAGAACCCAATACTCAGTATTACCACTTAGCTATTTTTGGGGTAGTCCGAGTCTAGACTGCTTGTTTGCTTAGTGGACACAATATGCAACATCTGGGATGGGGGGAAAAGTGAAATGTGGACAGTAGTGACTCAAAAATGTGCTAATTAATTCCATAAAATTTACAACTGACCAGTGTGAACATGTGGACGGCAGCTTTGCTTGTCTTGAAAAAGCTATGTGCATGTAGCACAAATCAGCAAGAAGAGAAATTGTTTGGACTGCTCCTGTTATCGTGATAGGCAGTGATGGCTTGGTGGTTAAGGTACTGGGTTAAAGACCAGAAGGTCATTGGTTCAAGCCCAGTGCTTCTGTAAATGTGATCAATATCACAAATTTGGCATTATTTATTTTTTTCATACCAGATACCCTTCCTAAAACAACCTTCCCTATTTATCCGAGCTGGGACAACGCAATAAAAATGCACTGCCTTGGTTTACGGATAGCTACCAATAGGACATGGTAAGGACATGCAAACGCAACACAGAAACGACACAGAGCACCTAACATTGGGACGAAACTAAAGCACTAGCAATGTCTGCAGAGAGCAAATCCAAACTAAAAATCTAAAAGTATGGAGCCTTAAGAGAGACAACAGATACATAGATCATGGACATCTGCGCTAATACAATGCCCCCCCATCCCTCATGTCTCTTTTGACTGGATGGGCAAAAATACTTACAGACGTCCGAACACTAAAGACATAGTAGAAGGATCCTTATAATTGAAAAGAGCTTATAGAAGTTTAGTTTAATACTATTTGAATGGGATTTTCAACAAGCTCATTATGATGAATCTTCGTACTTTTTGAAAATTATGGCGGAAACGTTCAGCCTTGTTCTCATGAGACCAAAACATTTTCCCACTACCTCCTGGCAGATTTGATGTTGGTTTTGTAACCAGACTTGGATGTTTTTTTGCAACCAGTACAGCAAGAAATTCCTGCAGTTCAGTTAAGTTGCTGTAGGCTTCTTGGCAGCCGTAGATTCTTTTTAACAATTCTGAAGGGACGAACAGTTTCCCTTACTGTTACGGCTGTTATTTGTGGTGTTGTTTTTTTTTGCATTTGATGTGCATCTTCATGGTGCTCTATAGTGAGTATATGTAATATCTTTCAGTACAATTTTCTTTACTAGCTTTTAAGCAAGTTTTCGACAATGAGATTCTATTGATAGTTTGTAGATTTTTTAAGATCAAACAACTAAATGTCAAGAAATCTATACTAGAAGAGCTGAACTTTTCTGGGCTTGGGATTAATAAGTCACTGGTGACTGGCGAGTGTGAACAAACATGAGATTATTTTCCACCCTTTAAACCGTCACTTTCGATTAAATCACACAAATCACATTAAAAGTTGGAAATCAGAAATTGTGTATAGACATTTCTTTTTTCCACAGTAGCTTAAAGCCCCAAAGAGTGATTAGTGGTGAAGAACAAGAGAAGTGCAAGTAAGAAGTGGTTGAGTGTGCCAGGGTTAGCTGGGTAAGAGAGCGTGCAGATCCCAGATTGAATGGGGATATTGAAACCGGACACTGACGACTGTAGTACACTGCCAGCTGTCCTGGAAGTAAACCAGCTCATGGGCAAGAAGAGAGAAAGTGAAGATAGAGCAAAAAGAAATGTGATGATGTTACCTAGAAGTTAAATGCCCTGGACTAGTAGTAGAGATGCCAGACTAGCTATCAGATGGTCGTTGGTGCAAGTGTGGCCATCGCCAGGCAGCTACTGATGTGCCACTGATTGAGAAGCTTGACTTTTAAACTTTACTTAGACTAGATTAGACTGCCAGTGCAAACATAAATACCAGCTAGTTGATACCTGAACAGCTAAAAATATACAGCATATTTTTTTCTTTTAACAAAAGAGTAAAGATGTCTTTAATAAAGAAAAAATACTAACATTTAATTGATTTGCTTATAAATGCCTATTATTAAATGTCTATACCTTATTCAATAAAATTACATCGCAATGTCAATAAGTTATCACAAAGTAGTAATCATTTTAACTGCAATTTATGATAAATGTGCACAATTACTGATTTTAATTTGTTCTGAGTTACAGCGTCCTTTACTAGGTTCCTCCATCTTGATAAAGTTCTATGGAATCAGGAACATCGTTCTAAACATGTGTACACATACAGTATGTAAGTAGAAAAGTGTTCTGAAATGATTTACTGTAAGGCAGCAGATGCCTGGTGGTTAAAGAACTGGGCTTGGGACCGGAAAGTTGTCGGTACGATTCTTATAGTCGACAGGTCACGACAGACGTGCCCTGGAGCAAGGCACAGAACACCTAACTGCTTAGGGACTGGTTAGGGCTGCCCACCGCGCCGGGCACAAGTGCGTATGATCCTGTGTATGTTCACTAATGTGTGTAAATGTGTTTTTTACTGCACACGTTAGATGTGGGCTGGGCGCGGTGTGTAAAGTGTGTAAAAACACGGGGTGAAAACATTCTCGGATCAATTGTGTTTGTCACAAAACTACTATTATTTTAAAAGGTCCTAAAATGTGACATTTTAAAGACAAACAAAGTGTTTCTAAACAATCAATTACAACAAAAACTCAATAATCTCTTCAGGACTCTAAAAAAACTTACACATTATTAACAGGACTATGCCAGAATGCTAACCAGCTAACAGAAACCGAACAGTATTAGTTAGCTGGATAGTTAGCTAACAAGCTAGCCAGGTTTTAAACATGAAAGAAGATTCAAAGTCAGTTAATAAATGTTGTGTTAAAAAGAGGTTTTAGAAATACAAAGGCAGAAGCTTTTCATGTACTGATGGTAACATAGATGCTAACTACAAGCAAGCATTTAAACTATTAGCATTAGCAAGCAAGCATTAACTACTAGCATTAAAAAATGCTAGCATTGTTATTCCAAACTGGTAATTCGAATGGCTTCTGAAATGCAGTGTGCCAACAAGGAATTTTATATATATATTTGATAGTAAATTTAATTTTGTTAGTGTATAGATATGCTTGTATTTTTTTAAATTAATAATTAAATTATTGCTATTACCCAGGTCACCAGCTAATAATCTGGTCAAGTTAAACTAGGTAACAGTTCAAGACTTTTGTACAAGATAAATATGTTAATATCCCAAAATCATTAATAAGGTGTTGAAAAAGATGAATATTGAAATAATTAAATACGAGTAATTATTCACACAATCTGGTGTGCTACATCCAATATTAATTTATGAGAGGTAGAAAATGATAATTCCTAAATTATAATGACTTAAATATGTTACTATATGTGGACACATTATTTCCTTATTCCTTTTTGGCAAGTCTCATCATTAGGTACAGTGTTAACGATGCTGATTGATAAGGGTGCAAATCTTAACTGAACTGTGCTGGCTTAGAGATTAAAGTACTAAACTAATCAGAACGTCATTAGTTTAACAACCACCACCACCAAGCTGTGTTGGTCCTCTGAGCAAGACCCTTAACCTAGTTAATTGCTTGGATTGTTTGTTTAATAGGAATTTAACATCGTGTTTCTCACACATTGGCTTTGTTCGTGACAGGAAGTGATTATTACACAAGGTTCACCAACTCCCAAGTTTATATCAAACATATTGTCTCCAAAATATTGTCTGCAATTCTTCGCATGCTAGTTTCTGGACAGTAGGAATACAAAAGGAATACAAAACAATTAGTAAACCCATGCAGACACAAGGAGATCATGACGAAAGACCCCACTTAGGAATCGAATACAAATTTTCGTTGCTGTGAGGCGATGGTGCTACTCACCCGGCTTGCATTGTACTGACTACCTAGTCATTTAGTGTAAAATAATTCAAGCTATTGGGGAGAGCTATAGCCCTCGTGTTTAGAGAATTGGGCCTGTGATCATAAGATTGCCCATTGTCGATTCAGAGAGTAAACACGTCATGACTGAAGTGCCCTTGAGCAAAGCACCAAATCTTAAGTGAGTGAAAAGCACAGTTGGTGAAAAGAGTTTTATAAATTGTTAAGTCAAGTTTGGTTGTGCTACACAAATTAAGTATAAGCCAAATCATTGAATGAAGATCGTTAAATATATTTTTGTCTTGCATTAATGTTTTAGCCTTTAACTATGGGTATGGTGTACCGCAATTAATGTTTTATGTGTGTTATTAGTTGTTCTATTGAGCCAAAAAAGTATTTTAAATCTCATTAAACTACAAAAAACAATAGTCATTATAATAGTTGTTTACATCACCACACCAGTATTCATCAGTGCTAATGAGATCCTGACAATGCTGTGCTAGCTTCAAGGTCTTTACAACCAGATGAATGATTTTCCAAACTACGTCCAATTCAATAAAATTGCAACAGTCGTATCAGACAGAGCTCAAGGAATTAAAAAAATCCTTCTGCTAGTGGTGGGATGATCTGTTTACGGTGGCCTTCAGTGTACAAGATCCATGATTACCCAATAGAAGCACCATGTGTGAATTAGAAAAGGGGTCCACTGAGGACTATGCACAATTCGGAGGAGGGGTGAACATGATCTACCCTCTTTGAATGCAAATCTGGAATTTCCAGCAGCGATAAACAAACCGGCCATGCTTAACTAAGACATCGATCAATAAAGGTTTTACTTTATTTTGTAGATTTGATTTGACAGCCGGGGAATACTTCTGAAACTGCAGTGTACATGTAAACAATAATTAAAATCGAGCAGATCCCAGATTTACAGTTTGTAATTTGTATTTAAACTCATAACATAATAGTAACTGAATAATAAACTGTCAAATGGATTCCCATGAGATGTCAAGTGGGTTAGGCTGTAGTAGCCCTTTTATTGTTTTTAGTGTGTGTATGGTGTAAAGTGGAGAAAACCAGTTCAGCTTATCAGTTGCAACTAATGCATGAAATTGTCGAAGTGGCAGAATTGACACAATGCATGGGCCACTTAGTATGAACACTAAAATGCTATTGGTTTAATAATTAATACTTTTAGTGAATTGATGGGTGTCAAAACTTTAACAATGGAGCGAACTCGATATAAAAATTTCAAGTTAAACATGTACATTAAAAAAAAAAATTTGTTTTACATTGTTCATTTTGTAAATATATTATGAGAAAAATTATTTTTACTATGGAATTGCCATTCACAACACTGAACTGAACTGTGTTTAAAACTGAACTCAAATTAAGTTCAAAGAGTAACATGTCTGGATTGCATTATTCTACATTTTTATGCTAACGTTAACAAAAATTTTACGTTGCTGAAATTTTAGCGTTTCAATTAAAGCTTTTCTTTCCCCTGCTTTCTAAATCTCTTCACTGCAAACTAGATTCTCTAGGGGGTTGGGAGCACTAAAACCATTCCTACCACGGGTCAGAAGAAGGAAGCACACCCTTTCGCCAAAAACTCCTTTTTTAAATTTTTGAAAGGGTTAAAAGCAGAACTCCTGCTGACCTTTGAACCTAGTAGATAACACCCACTGGCAGAGGGAAACAGATTGGATCACTTACTTTTGTCTCCTGAGGGGAAAAAAACACATTCCTAAATTTAAAGTAGGGTGTTCCTCACTAGTGAGATTTCCGTTTTTCAAACCTACGAGATATTGTATTAGGCCAAACCAAGAAAAATATAATCTGATCAGATTGACTATGAAAGTGTAGCTTCTAACATGATGTAATAGTTTGCCCACCATATTGTTTTCTTGACAAGAGACAAGGAAGCCATGAGGCGAGTCAACTGCTAAACAGAAGAGTCCATTCCCCTATAGACGTTACTTTAGGATGCTAACTGTATAGCAAAACCAGTTTGGTGGTCGTTATTCTTTAACACGGTGCTGTAATTCATAATTGCCGAAATCACCAACCCGCTATCCCACTGATCAATGGCTCCTGGCTATTTCCACACATCCCCCACACTAAACATTCAACAAACCACATACACATGCATACGCCCCTCCATCCCCCTTCAATCCCTAGTGAACCTTATACATCATGGGGCGTCATTAGACACAAACAACACAGTTGCTTCAAACCACAGTAGTCGTGTTGCTGTAAAAAGATGGATGGAGCTTGAGGGGTGGAGAGGACACTCTTTTTTTGTAGGTTCCATTGTTTGGGGATTGGGGGATGGTCGAGCCATTGTTAATTAAAATTTCAAAGCTAAATTTGCATAGTGCCTCCACCGATGATCCCTACAACGTCCCCGGCTTTAATTTACAGTCTTAATCTATAGGTGTATTGAGGTAGGACAAAAGATGTGTACTTGATTTCTGATCTTAGAGTACAGAAAGTGCTTAAAGGGGAAAAATAAGTCAAGCTTGACAGGTATGGTTTACTTAATTATTTAGAGCTACTACAATATAATATATGATATTGACAAAATTATTTTCTATGTAAGTATTAAGCATTTGTCTTGGTGTGGTCAACAATTAAGCCAAAGCAAAACAACAAACAAATCTGTACAAAGCTTTTCTGAATTAAAACGACATTAAACAGACTAAGATTATGAACATTTTCACAACCTTCCATCCATCTAGGACTATCAAAACTAAATACAAGATCTTTACAAGATCAGGCCATTTTACTTTTATACGGTGTGATGTCCAATTGTCCAGATATTTGCTACACATTATAGTTCTCTTGCAGCTCAGGACAGTAATTCCTTAAATTTAAAAGACATGTTTAGAGGTAAATATTTAACCACTTGCTGTTTTTATTGAATAAACCTCCTATGCATGTATCTTCTTAATATGCATTTTAATATTTAAAAGAATGATCCCACTCTGTGTTTTGGGATCATACACACAGAAATTGCCTAAATGAACATCACGTGTCCATTAGCATTTAGACAAAAACCAAACGCTTGTATTTTGCCTATATGGCATGTTGGTTTAAAGCTAGTCATCCTTTCTGCTCATCGCGTTCAAACGTTCTGACACTTAGAGCCTAGGAGTTTGTTGAGATTTGGGCTTTTAAGTAAAAAGGCGTTAACCAAGCTCCACGTGTTTTATAATGTAGTGAAAGATTTAGTATTTACAACTTCAGCATTAAGCAGACGGTTATTTGGGACACAATGGCGAGAGAGTGTTAAGGGCCATGTTCAAAAGCCCAATAGTAGAAACCTGGAAGTGATAATGGGTTGAACTAGCAATCTTGTGATTTCCAGTCCAGTACCTTAATCACTAGCCTAAAGCTGCATACATTCATGTCTATGCTACACTTATGTCTCAATGACAAAACCTGGACAATATTTGAATGAGAAATGTCAAGAAACCACCAGCTGGTTGCATATAACTATAAAAAATACAAAACCTATCTAATATGTCTAGGGTATATTCTACCCTGTTTAAAGTACATTTTCATCTTATAATACATATATGTACGAGATGAGTCATAATTCATTTTCATAGATCATGTTTAAACCTTCATTTAACACATTTACCCAATTTTATATCTGATGCAACATAGACAAACATTGGGACAGATCGAAAACAAATGTAGAATTTTATATACCTCAATATATTTCATTTATACCATCCGAAAACAAAACAATAAGCAAGTAGAATCAAGAGTTTCATAAATAGGAATAACAAAAGAGGAGATGGGTTAAAGCAACACGCAATTGATTCAAATATTTCTTAAGTTCATTTAGAAAAAAATATAGAACTTACACTATATAGCACAAGAAACCACAGTTGAATAAGCTTCAATCTCAAAGTGACATTACACGAACACATTTCCACCATGCTGTGATTAATATAGCCACATAGGTTCAGAGGTAGTCCAGAAAATAGTTGCTGATTACCAAATGGCAACCAGAATACAAATCGACTCAAACTAACGATTAAAAGAAAGTGGAAATTGTCTTGTGGTGCTGCGTTTAGATGAGTTCATAATTTAATCTATTCGAAGGAAACTACAAAACACATGCCACATGTTGTCTGATCCAAAGACAAAAAGGACCACGTTGTTATCATAAAAAAAATAAATTACAAAATAACATTCATTATTGTATGTTGTAAGCACAGGTAACTTGCCAGTGAGTGAAGATAGCATAGCATTAACATGGAGGCATATATCAAGTATTTATTGAGACATATGCTGCCAATAAGAGAACGTCATTTCCAGCCAAGTTTTTTTTTTTTTTTTTTTTTTTTTTTTTTTACAAGAAAATGGTCTCATTTTATAGTACAAGTGTTACAACAGCATGGTTTGATAGAGAAAGATTTCATGTGCTTGACTGGCCTGTTTGCAGTCCAGATCTGTCGCCTGTTTGAAAATGCATCATGTGCATCATGAAGAAGAAAATCATAAACAGAAACCACAGAACTGCTGAGCACATAAAGTCTTGACACGAACAAGATTGGGTACAATTCCTCTTTCACAACAACGATTAGTATCCTTAAGCATTAACTGTAAAATATGGTTAGATGTAGTGATAATCATCTCTGCCCAGATGGTTCATGAACACATTGAAGATATCAAATTCTAAATTTATTAAAACACTGGAATGCTCTCTATTCTTTTTACTAAAATAAAAGTTTAACATTTAATTAAATGAGCATCGGTACATCCATACACAGTATAAACATTCAATTGTTTAGTTTGATTAAGTCAGTTAACCCCTAATTTAAAAGATGTAAAGAAGATTTAAAATGTGACGTATAAGATGAATCGATATTTAACAGCAGAAGGAACTTGGGGCTAAACACTTCACCTGATTGACATCACTGGAACTATACAAGAGGTTGACAGATTTGGGTTTGAGACAAACTAAGCATCATTTAAAATCATTTTCCCCTACCTTTTCTACCTACCTTTAAAAAAGCGATATTATTAATTAGATAACTAAACATTATTTACTTTCGTTTTAGAAATACATAATTATCATAATTTGCCTTTAATTTCATTTTTCAGAAATGAACGAACGCCATCAGAAGAGCTAAAGAATAACATAAAGTCACATGTCAATTTAAAAAAATGTTGATACAATTAATCGAATATTATGTTATATTATGCACGGATATCCTCATAATAAAGAACATTAAAATATTTCCTATTTTTGTTTAATTTCTCATATTTAATAAATTGTATTTTAGATATAGCTTTTGATTTGAGTTTTTATTAGTAGGTGGTTTTATTCCATACTGGGATACGTAGCTTTAAGTAGCACACAGCTCTTGATCTAGATCTTGATCTGATTGTATTATAGTAAATAATAAAAAGAAAAAGTAAGAGGAAAAATGCATCTCCGAGGTCAAAGGTGAGGAGCTTTTAGAACACCCACGATTAAGAGAGTGGGGCTCAATTCTGGTGGGGATTGTGGGTTCAATCATTGCTATTATTCGAAAGGTTTGGGGGAGGGTCAAATAACGCATTTCAAAAGATCAACCCTTTTGTCAATTGACTCGTCAATCAAGCCTAAAGATTTTAAATACTGAACTAAAAGCCAACATGCACAAAAGGTAAAGAGTACGTTTGCGGGGGAGGGGAGGGGCGCAAACAAATGTTTTGCTATTTTGTCAATCTCGATTTTTTTGTCAACGATTTTCTTTAGTTTAACACAAAATAAAGACACTTCAACTGCTGAAACTGCACAGCAGGTACACATTCATGAAAGACATGATGCACCTGCATGCACAGCAAACGCCATTACATGTTACAATGCACAGCTTCTTCCTGTGTGCGCATATCCACGCCCACCCTCAACATACAGCATGCAGTGTTTTCGCATATGCAATAAAGCCACACCACGCGCACACACACAAAGCAGGTGCATCTTAAACCAGCTTAAAAAAAACTGCCTGGCCTAAAGGTCTTATTTTCCCCCTGCTTAATGTGTTAGCAAGTATACTCGAAACCTGGTGCATGATGGGTCAGATTCAACTGTTCTGGAAGACTCAACAGGTCCGTCCGAGCCACACACAGAGAAGCATTCCAGTTCTCGGAATTGTAAACACACTTTCTGACATTGCAAACATACGCTCGCCCCCTGACGCACCCACCCAGGCAAACTTTCTCTCTATTTGATGAGCACATATTTAACATAGATTTAAAGAGAATTAGAAAAGCACAGTAATTTTGAAACATGAGTGAAATTACTAGACTTTATAGATACTCGTGCCCTGGTATATATAAAAAAGCTTTACAACACTGTACTGGCTAGTCAACTTTTAGATCCTTTAGATTAATATTTTGGTCATTCGTTGTCGTGTAAATGTATTGCATTCTATGTATCTTATATTTTTCCAACTAATGTATAAATCTCAGTCAATGAAAAAACCTGGAAACATCTGATTATATAAAAGGTAGAAAATACAATGTTTACATTTGAGTCATCATAATCAAGTACATTTATGCTTTAAAAAACTAAGGAATAGATTTGCTAATCAAAGCAGAGTCTGGTACGAAACTATAACCTCCTGACATCAGCCATGAACCTGTAAGTTTTCTTCCTGTGTGTTAAATGTAGAAGTTAAAAAAGTTCTACCACCACACTAGTGTTAACTTTTAATCTGCTACTAAAAATACTAAATGATGTGGTTACAGACGGGAGAGATCAGACTGTAGATGCTTTGTGCAATCAGATAACAAAATACTTCTTGCAATGACTAAAATTGCATTGGCATGTACTGGTAAATTACAGTAGCCAAGGTGTTGTGACAAATCAGTGTGCTAGTGAAATAGGAAGATGCTCGCCAGTTAAAATTTCACACCACCGTTTATTCAGCCCGACAATTTCACACATTCTTCACATTAAAAAATAAACTTTTTAAGCCTATATTTTTCTCTCACCCTGACAGAGATTTAATATTTCTCACAGGCTTTGGCAGGATAACCGTATATAGTCTCAGAACCAAAATTATAAGATTCTGAAAAAATGAATGACAAAAACACAACGACAGTGGGGATGAGAAACATGAGCATTGATATACAAAATAATATATCGAATATATAGATTGTTCACAAAAAATAAATGACCATTGATAACTCAGGACGTGACGATACACTCCACCCACAATGTGAACTGAATTGGGTTCGAAATGAAACGAAACTGAAAACTGTGTTTCTTTTATATGTATGTATAAATGAATAATACAAATATTATAAGTACCTGTAAGTTAACTGTAACCTCTCGTACCTGGTAACTAAAAGCAAGTTGAGCCAAACCAGACAAGTGCTATCTGTTGTTTGAATTGAACATCGATCGAAATTTTCAGCATTTAGCAAACAATTTATCCAAAGCGACATACACTGTATTGTCTAAGCACACGAGGGTCACGGTCTTGTTTAAGAGACCAACAGTGGCTACCTGGCAGTAGTGAAGTTTGACACAGTGACCTGCTTACTTGTCCAGTACTTTAACTACTAGACCACAATTGCTCTGCTTTCTAATTTTCTACCATTATAACAAAAATCTACATAATTGGTATCTTAAAAAATTAAGATATGAGTGAGTGAGTAATATAATTAAGGATGTATTCATACAATGGTGACTACTTAAGCGTCACATGACATTGCCACAAGTTTTAAAATGCCATTAGACAAATCATGTTATGAGTCATATGAACGTTTTAAAAGAGCATAAATATATTAATAAAAATTGTAAACTTAAAGGGAAACGTCATCAATAAATGTGTGAAACACACACATGGCCTCACAAGATCTGGCGTAACAGTAAATTTGGGATCGCAGGCGTTTGCGTTCCACCATCAGCCGAAATAACTGCACTTCAAGATGACTACATGGAGATGGCTGATATGTGACTTTGCATAGAATACTGTAGTAGTCAGTGAGACAGACTCTACGAGGTGGTGAATAGTTTTTTGGTTGCATGTACATTGAATGGGAACCCTCCTGTATCCGCAGAAAAGACAAAAAGAAGCTCTAAATAAAGAAGGAAGTCGCTCAAAAAAAACAAGACTTTAATCTGTGCAAAATCACCGTTTGCTTTACCACTTCCTGAAAGCTGTTTTTCTTTCAGCCAATCAGCAGCAAAGTTGAAAGGGTATGCAGAGGTAGAGGAGTTTAAAAATATGGGAAGAAAACATGGGCGTTCGAAAAAAAGAAAAGATCGCCTACCCAATTTGACAAAGCGTACAAGCTATAGTTCCTCTAGATTTAATGTAAAGCTGTGACACGTCTTTCAAATCCTTTTTATTTCAAATAACTGATGCGCCAGAAAAATTAAATAGATTCAAAATTTCCAGATGCAAATAGATCTTAGTATGTATAATGTAAAAAAAAACTTGCTGGCACTATTGGTCTGGTTGCCCGGTTCGAATTTACGTCATGTTTTTACGCTTTTTGGTTACAGTCATAGTATTTATTAATTACACATGTTTATATATTACACACATTCCTGGGCCTTGCTGTTTTGATCAATATGCTTCAGACAAAAAGGACCAGGAGAACCCCACCTAAAGTGTAAAGTGTCCTTGGGTGTCTTGAAAGGCGCTTATAAATAAAATGTATTATATTAAAGATAAGTCATATTTAACATTCAGATATAAAAATATAACAAAACTTCATATTTACTCCTTAATTTATTTTTGCTAAACAGAAAAAAGGGGTGGATAAATCACATTGTATACCCATTCTGGGTAGTGTATTGTATTTTTCAAAAATTTTAAAATATTCGCAGGAAAATCTGATTTATAAATTTGTCAATTACAAATCTGATAAGCAAATAGGTTAAATAAATTAAATGAACAAAGTTTGTATTAAAACATATCTAAACAGTCCGTATTTAAAGTATTTTAAACTCTTTTGAATAACCAGATTTTTTTTAAATTAAATTATTATCTATCCGCTATCAGATATTAATAAAAGGCATATGGTGACAGATTTATTTACCTACAAATAACTGAAGAAAAAGTCAAACAAACATTTCAATATTTTGATTGATGGCCTAAAACAACTGCGCTTATAATTTTGAAATCTATATACTGTTGATATGTTTAATTATTTTTAATCATCGCGTGGTTTTATAACCACACACAAGAGATCAGAACATTCTGAACAAGGTCTTATTTCTATATTTGCTTTACTTTATGCACATAATCGTCAGGCCCTGACCTTACAGCTGGTAAGGCCACACATGTACAAAAACAATCTTATGAAAACTCAAGATAAAGTGGAAGCGGTCATACTTGCAAACAAAATGTGGTGGGCAGGTAAATTAAAATATTCTAAAGTAATGTAATCTGCATACAAGTTTTTGATTTAGCTTAGTTAATCAATATACCCAACTGCTGCAAAAATATTCACTTTAAGAGGTTTACTCACTACTTAAGAGGTTAGGCTTTTAATGCAGTTGGGTAATTATTTATAATTTGAAGTCTAGATGTTTTACCTCCTAGTCTTAAAAATCACTTGTGTCTAAAATTGGGTGGAATGTGAACATGACACTTGTTCAACGACCTTAAAGTGCATATTCAGCAGTAGCTCATTAACTCTTAGAGCAAAGCGACAGACTCGGATCAAATGTGTAGTTGACTGAACAAAGCCAGGAAGCTTTGCCAAACCATGTTGGAAATGACGTTAAGGTGGGTGGGTGGGCTTCGTATTCTATTTCCCTCCTTTTTGTTCTCTCGTCTTAACAGAAATCCATAAAGGTAAGTTATGGCTAGATAGACTGTTTATGGTCAAAACAAAGAATGCCATTTAGGCCTGTGGTTGCGCTAGTCACTGAAAATGCTTCTCCAAAACCCATTTAAGCAATTGGATCACAACATTATGCATGAAAGATAGAAGGACCACTCAGACTGATAGCAATCTGATTCTGTGCATATCAGACTTCATGGACAGACCGCTGTAGTGGAATCAGTAAAGGTTTTAGTTTATATTTAGCTGAATAAGAGTTTCTGTTAAACACATAGGAAGATTTTAAGGATTTTCAGTCAGTCATTCACAATCACAAAATGGCAACAGACAAGAAACTTCAACCAGGTTTCGTCTGCATCCCCTCCCCCTCTCGGCGTTTGCAGTACCCAATAGGGCCACCATCCTCCACTCTACTTTACTTCTTTTCCCCCACCCCACTCCACTCAGAAGGCAAAGGTTATTCCATAAGCTTGGCAATCAAGGCAGGCTCCAACAACATTAACCATTTTCCAGCGTTAAAGTAGATGTTGGCCTTTTATGCAAGAAGACATGACAGTGCCTACAAAAATCAAAACAGCTTGATATCCTACAAGAAAATGTACAAGCTACTCTATGTTCATAGTTAAAATTATGTGACAAAGCCAAGAATTGTGGAACAATCGTAAATCGTAAGCAAGAAAATGTTCACTGAAAAAAACAAAGCATGTTGAACAAGAGCAATTATTATGTTAGGTTCATTATACGTTATTGTTTTTTAGTATCTCTTTACACATGTGGGGAGAAAATTCACAATGTTACTGTCGTAGAGTTACTGAGCTCTTACAAAATTTTGACTTAAAAATTAGAAAAGATTTAGATAGATTTAGCAAACATGAGATTTTAATTTTCGTAAAAATACTTATAATGCAGTTAAACAACGGCATAAATACATTTTAAATCCAACTGGCTCATCTGTAATAAAAAAAGAACACTAATGTTTTACATATGGATGGCATAAAAAAGACATGGATCAGCGAACAATGAGATTGCACAAGAATCCACTATTAAAAAACAACTTTAAAAAATTGTAACCATATTTTAATACTCTTTAAATAACATGTGTGACCAGACACAGAGGTGTAAAAATGTTACAAACAGTAGGAACAATTTACTATCATATTTTAACATTTTTTAAATTTCATTAGCTGACAGTTATATCGTATTTATATTCCAGTGAGACATCATGTACGTGAAGCACCAGCTCGAAACGTAAAATGCTATATAAACCTTTGGGAAAAATGTGCAATAAGCCCAACCTTAATAAAACATATTCACAATTATAGAGGTTTTGGTGCAAAGTCTAACCAACAAAACAGGTTGGATTTTTGTTGTTAGTGTTTGTTTAATTCCTCCATGTTAAATGTAAGTAAAATGCAGTTCAATGTAATGCTAAAAAATATCCAACCAAATTACCATTGCCAGTTTGTAGTCTCTCTCTGTGTCTACATTCATGAGATTTTAATACCAGAATACCCGAATGAATGCATATTCAGTTGCAATTCCACATGTGTTCATAGGTTGGATTTTACGGGTCATCATGCTATGAACATGGTGCAACATGCTCAGCTGTGGAATGCTTCTCGCACTGGTAACAGTGGGGGTGGGAAGAGACGAAGGTCCTTCTACTGCATTATCATGTGAAAAAACTCCTCCCTCTCCCTCTCTTCCCCTTTTGTCTTGGGAACTCAGGAATTTGGCATGTTATAGAAGAGAGAAGGAGAAAGAGAGATCCAAGCTCATCCACGAATAGTATGTCCTTTCCCAACCTTTAAACCTTGTATCTGGACCTTTGACCTTAGATGAGGGGACGTTCTGCCTCTAGAAAAGAGCTCCAGGCTATGCCAAGTAATGGTAGGGGGTTTTGGTTAAAAGGGAAACAATTGAACTTTTAAAAAGGGCCAGCTTTTACAAGCGCCATATTTAGGATGGAAGAGAACTTTAATTGAGTTACTTAAAATAAACTTAAAAAGCAGTGTCAACAACTGTTGCATTATTTTTATCATAGCACTGAAAGATTTTAAGCATTAATGTGCGTAAAGTCATGATTTGCTTGTTTTAACATGCACATTTGTCATTAAGTAGTACCAGTAATTGAAAATCTTAAAAAAAGTTTGTTATACATAATTGATCATTCAAATAGATATTTGATTACGATAGGTGTGCCCTTGTCAGAAGTGTTTGTTTATTTAATGATCTGGTATATATTTTATAACAAATAGCCTCATATCTATTTAATAACTGATTAAACACTAATGCTGGTAATATTGTACTGTACGGTAATATAGGCTATTATAAATGTCTGAAAAATCAGGCGCTGATAATCCTCGTCAATCAGACACATACGGTTTTATGGATTTTTATTTTAGTCGTAACGCAGAACGGTTAACAGACATAAGACACGTCTTGTGTGGTACCATCCAGATGTGCGTGCTATTTGTAGAAAGGCGGTTCATGCGCATGCGTGGTAGTTCCCCATAGCTTTTTGTTGGCTCAGGCGCAGTTGGGCGGGTGGGGTCAGCAGTGGTGAGTGATGGTTAAGTAGGCTACACACAGGTTGCGCCAAACTTACCAGCCCCGTAAGTCTTTTTTATTAATGCAGGGGCCGTGCCCCCAATCAGGGTCAAAGTTCACGTTCCGCTTTCCTGACTAAAAACCACGTTTAAGATGGAGCTTTGTGAAAGCCTCCATTTCGTGAAGCCAGACCGAAAGCCGAGCGCCATGTGTGTCTACACTAGTAGTCAACACAGTTGGGCAAGTCTCCTTAATCCGATTTAAGCTTAATGAATAACATAAAAATTATAACGCATTTTAAATTATCGCTTTAATAAGACAATCGATAAAGAGCTATATAAACCCAGACAATGCACGGTTATAACGGCGCTTTTTTCATTGGTAGCTTAATTCGTTCGTTGCTTTGTTACACAAACTTTCTAACCCTGAAGCAAGTGTTGGCTATTATTATCAGGCATTTATTTAATAACCAAATACGCACACTTGTTCGTTTTTTGTGTTCCTCGTTTCACGAGCGTGGCAAAAACGAACAAACAAACAAACGGAAACTACAAACGTGCATAATCTGCGTTCAATATTTATTTATTTTTCGTCTTAAGAGCCTATTTAAAATTCGATGCATGTACTTTAGTATTTACCACCATGTCACTCACAACGGCGTATTTATAACACGATTTGTACAGATATTATTCCTTGCAACAGTGGTCGCAGTATAAATGCAAACTTAAAAATAAACGAATAGGTTATTTAACCTTCGTTATGTGAACTTTTGTTCGGGGCATTAAAACAAAGCTTAATGGAGACCGTCAGACCAGCAAGAATGTATGCATTACACGTTTTTGTGCAGTATGTGTGTATGTATATATA
>JAOUQU010426608.1:0-10434 GCA_028566735.1 Ammoglanis amapaensis
GTGTGTGTGTGTGTGTGTGTGTGTGTGTGTGTGTGTGTGTGTGTGTGTGTGTGTGTGTGTGTGTGTGTGTGATATGAATTTTGATATTATGAATTGGGCGCCTCACAGCAAGAAATCTCGAATCGTTCACCGGGGGCTTTCCGTGCAGAGTTTGCATGTTCTCCCCGTGTCCGTGTGAGTCTACTCTGGTCTAATCCGGTCTCCTCTAACAGCCCAAAGACATGCACAAGATGGATTGGAGTTCAATTTCCTACCATGAGCATTATATATGAGGGTTGGAAAAAAGGCCTGCAACCTGATTAGTGTCACGACGGGACTCGCGCGGAGCAAATACACTAGACACCCGAACAGGGCGTATGTCTGTTGCAGGGTACGGAGACTAACACACACACACACACACACAGCATTGAAAAACGACTCTTACGTTCTTATTTGAAGTACATTCATGGTGACTTGAATACCTGGTAATAGAAGGAATTGCGGAAGGCGTTGCTGTGGTAGTCGTTTCTAGGAAGACTTGAAGCAAGCAGCAATCTTACCGCCGGAGCCTTTAAAGTAAAAACCAAAGCATCACTAATCCGAGGACTTTCCATTTCATTACATCGACCGTTTCATATTAACATTGTTCAGCGAGTGTGAAATAAGACGAGTAATAAATCAGAAAAATGACGCGAGCGATTCAGACCACTTTGTGTGTGTAGAGCAGCTGGAATAGAAACAGGCCGTGTCGGTAGACGAGAGACTCTCGAGGGCCGAGGGTGTCCGAGTCGACCCGGACCAGTTCTCCCTCGCACGCCCACTGTGCATCCAACAAATCCATGAAGGGTCGACCCGAGCCTGCAGCACAAAGACGTCACGGTTATCGAAAGATCCGGATGAGCAGGCATCCACGCATCTTCTGATCGTTTCAGTTAAGTGAATTGTCATGAATTTGCTGAGGGACCTGGATGCTCGGGGCCGAGTGAGTCTGCGGTCTGGACTTGGTGTCTGAGCTGATGGTCCACCTCACGGATAAGCTGGAAGAGCGTCGAGAGCTTCGGGATCGAGGTCCAGTCCTCGTCTGGAGATTTCAGCCGGGAGAAAGAAGAGGAACATCATTTTAAATTAGTTTAGGATTCGAGTTAGTTTGTTCGTTTGGAAAGCTGCTCAAACTCATAAAACTGAAGTGCCATTTGAAGCTGGTGCTTATTGCCCCCTAGTGTTTTAATTGTGTAATGACAAGTGACGTTGAACTACTGGTGCTTAAAATATTGCACAATTAAATGAAAAGTTTGTACAATTATTCATATACAGTTTGCATTATGTCTAATTTATATTTGATAATTAGATACCTATATATCTATATCTTTTTATTATTCGTATAGATAGATAGATAGATAGATAGATAGATAGATAGATAGATAGATAGATAGATAGATAGATAGATAGATAGATAGAAATCCAGATGATATAGGATGTTATAATAATAATAATAATAATAATAATAATAATAATGATGTTTATATACTGTATGTTATAATAATATATTACCTTACAGCTAAAAAAAATTTAAGGAGCAAATATTCCATATATTAGACATTATATGATGTTTTTATGAGCCAGTTCTGTGTCTATTTTTATTTCATTTTGGGCACAACATGTGTGTTTGGCTTATCCGTGAAACCGAAGCGGTTATTCATGAATAAAGTTCAGCAGTGTACCCGAGTTCTCCGGGTTCTGGTGGCTTGTGAAGACGATGGAACGTTTTCTGTCTTCCAGCGACTGAAGCAGCTGTTCCAGCTGAGCGAGGATTCGCTGCTGCATCGTGACCGTCGTCTTCAGAGGATTTCTTCCATTTCTGTGCAGCAGCGAGCTGTAATCCCTGTACCAGTATTCTTCTGCTAATATAGCCTGGGCAGAGAATCAGCAAACACACACACACACACACACACACACACACAATGTGTGACAAGTGTGTAATGAATAATAAATTCATTTTACTCACAGACTGATGTGGAATCATAATTGTCATTTTATTTCACTGTTTATTACTTTGTTTAGTGTTTATTTAATAGCTCTTATTATATCTGTCTGTCTGTCTATCCATCTATAGCTGTCTTTCTGTCTGTCTGCTCTATCTATCTAATCTATCTGTCTGTATGTCTGTCAGTCTATCCATCTATCACTGTCTTTCTGTCTGTGTCTGTCTGTCTATCTGTCTCTGTCTCTCTGTCTATCTATCTAATCTATATATATAATTTATATGTCTGTCTGTATGTCTGTCTGTCTGTCTATCTATCCGTCTCTGTCTTTCTGTCTCTCTGTCTTTCTATCTATCTATCTCTGTCTGTATGTCCGTCAACAATATCTGTCTGTTTACCTACAGTATATATTTATCTATCTGTCTGTCTGTCTGTCTGCCTGCAGTATCTATCGGTCTGTTTGTCTGTCTGTCTGTATGTATGTCTCTCTGCCTACAGTATCTATCTGTCTGTCTGCCTGCAGTATCTATCGGTCTGTTTGTCTGTCTGTATGTATGTATGTCTCTCTGTCTACAGTATCTGTCAATCTGTCTGTATGTCAGTATCTATCTGTCTGCCTGTATCTGCTAATCTGATTGGCTGTTCTATATTTCTGCTTGTCTGTCTGTCTCTCTGTCTACAGTATCTGTCTGTCGGTTCATCCATCCATTGGGTTTGTGTTACCTCTGCCGTCGTGGCGTAGATCTGGTTCAGCTCGCGGGTCCAGTTCACTGAGGTCAGAACGACGTCCAGCTCGCGGCGTCTTTGACTGATTTGCTCCCAAACATGCGTCCGGCTCTTCTTCTGCTTCACGAGCGAACAGCGTTTAATTCATAATGATTCTCAGACATGAGAACGTCTACAGAACGTCATTATGTACGCTGGGTTAGCCACGCTAGCTATTTGTGCCACCTTGTCCTATTTGTTTGAATGGGACGATGCTAACCATGCTAATCGTGTGAGCTTAGTAGCCAAACGCGATGCAGTCGCGGTCTTAACACTTGATTGGCTGATTTATAATTCTGCCTCGACTCAAAGCAAGACAGCGGCGTTGCTTTAACGCCGAGGTCATACGGACTGCCATGTAATTCACCGCCACAATGCTAGAGGGCGCTGAGTTTCTGAGGTTCTGATTTTTTTAAACGACGAATGCTTTTAATGTTGGACCATGAAGAAAACCTCGGAAACATCAGAGCACCGCCACATGCATGGAGCGAATACTTTAACTACAAGCGTGCGTACTCCATCGTCTTGATGACTCTACTGCGCCCCTTAGTGGTTGTTTCAATGCTTTTTATGGTCACTTGTTTTTGGAACGTATGCTAATAGAAGTGTTACATATGTGTGTGTGTGTGTGTGTGTGTGTGTGTGTGTGTGTGTGTGTGTGTGTGTGTGTGTGTAGAGCTGACCGGTTGCTGGTCAGCCTGAATGGTCGGCGTCTGTCGGTCCCACTGCCGCTTAGCCATGAGCACGCCGACTCTGTTTAACACAGCCGAGAGTTCAGTGTGCCAGCGACACTCCTCATCACACTCCTCTTCATCACCTAGACACAGAACACACACACTCACATTGTGTGTTTTTGTGTACTTGTACTTAAGTATGTTTTGTGTGAAAGCTTTTTGTCCCATAGGTTGTAATTTGCCGCATTTTCAAAACAGGGTTGCCAGATTGCAACGGTTTTAATCTTAAATCCATATTACCGCATGTCAAAAGTGCCCATGGCAACGATATTCTGAGATTTATATCCGCTTCCACCGTTCGCATTACACGACAGAAACACGGCGCCCCCTTCTGTTCAAAAAGTAAATAAGCCTCTGTTACTTTAAGTTCTTTTACAGTACTTTTCACCATTGTGTTTTTACACTATTCTTCAACATTTAGCCCAATCCATGCAGTAAAACTCACACCAGGGGGCAGCAGTGAGCACAGGACTCAAGGTTTCGACTCTTTTCAAACTGGCGACCTTCAGATCACATGCTCGGTTCTCTCAACCACCAGCTTTCCCAACATGTAAGATGAGTTACTTTTAACTTGAGTGTTTTTGGATGAGTAACTTTAGAGTACTCGAGTACCATTTTTAGTACTTCTGTACACCCACGCTGTGGTGCTATCGGGGTTCGATAATGACCAACATTTCACCTCCGGTCAGTGTGTTCAGGACATGATCAGGCAGGAGGAGACAAAGCTCCGAGATCCGAGCGTTTCGTCTCCGGGTCTCGGTACGAGACGCCTCCTGAAGCTCCGCTGCCGCCTGGCGGAGGTGTTTCTCCATCTCTGTCCACACAATCTACCACACACACACACACACACACGCACACACACACACAGGATGATGAAACCCCAGGTCACATTCACATTCAGAACATCATTCAGAAGAGAGACGGCCTTACGTGATCCGGTTCCTCCTGCAGCGAGGAGTCGAGGTACTCCCGCAGAGCATTCTCCAAATCTGACACCAGCTGCTCCTCTTTTGATTTCTGACACCTCCAAAAATGACTTCTGGCACCGCACTCGTTCTGTAAAGCCTCCACCTGGAGCGCAGGAACGTTTAGCAACAAGAGGAGCGAGACTTTATTTTCCTCATGCGCCGGTAGCAAAGGATTGAGGATTGAGGTTCCTCTACTTGTTTGAAGTTCTGAACATCTGCTCCCTAAAGACCTGAAACTCCTGAAACGAATCCTCCACAATTATCGTTCTCATTTCCTGTCACGTTTCAGGTCTCTACATAAATAAACAAACTCCGGAGAACCTCTTTAGAACACAAAGGTTATTAAAATGTGTAAATGTTTTGCTTACTAGCAACATGTCAGATGTCTTATCGACATTCGGTAAGTCGGACATGGTCACTGGAACTACCGTCCTCTTCCGAAAGTCCAGACGAGCTCCGACGACCGTGGCCAGGTCCCCGCTTGCCGGGTCCACCGTCTGCGCCCCGATGCGGATAGGCACCAGTCCTGAAAGGTTGTTTCCTTGTTTATTCGGGTGTTATCATTTCATGTCGTTTTAAGACACCATGTGTTCCTACCTACCTACTTACAGTACCAACCTACAGTACCTACCTACCCAACTAACAACCTACCTACCCAACTAACAACCTACATACCCAACTAACAACCTACATACCCAACTAACAACCTACATACCCAACTAACTACCTACATACCCAACTAACAACCTACATACCCAACTAACAACCTACATACCCAACTAACAACCTACCTACCCAACTAACAACCTACCTATCTACAGTACCTACCTACCCAACTAACTACCTACCTACCCAACTAACTACCTACCAACCTACAGTAATTACCTACCCAACTAACTAACTACCTACCCAACTAACAACCTACATACCCAACTAACAACCTACATACCCAACTAACTACCTACCTATCTACAGTACTTACCTACCCAACTAACTACCTACCCAACCAACAACCTACTTCCAAACCTACCTACCCAACTAACTACCTACCTCTCCATAGTACCTACCTACACAACTAACAACCTACCTACAATACCTACCTACCCAACTAACTACCTACCTATATACAGTACCTACTTAACAAACCACCTACCCACCCAACTAACATCCTACCTACAGTACCTACCTACCCAACTACCTACTGACAGTTACCCAACTAACTACCTCCCTATCTTCAGTACCTACCTACTGTAAAAGTACCTCTTTACTGTAAAAGAAAACATTACCTTTGCCATCTGCATCCTCCATGGTTCCCGCTAGAGGCATCATGGACCCTGATATCCAGTCTAGCTGGGCTCCTAGAACCGGAACCGCCAGACCTGAACCTCCAGGGTCCGGATATTCCAGCCCCGGAAAAGCAGGCAGAGAGAATTCGGTAGCAGGAAGCTTAATTTCACCTAGAACAATAAATAAATGCAGTGTTTTGCACTGTAGGGGTGTCAGAAGTTGGGCTGTTCCTGATCCTATGCGTTTTAAAATCATATCGTAAATATTAAATCTGAGTCCGAGTAGTTTTATTGTCATGTCAGCTACATACAAGTACAAAGGGACGAGTTCGGGTGCAAATCCAGGTTCTGCTACACAGCCACGGTTGGGTCCTCGATGGAGGCTCAATATTTAAAAAATCTTTTTTATGACTCGATGATTGATATATTTATTACATTATTACTAACATAAGTTATTAGACGCGAGTGTAATGTTTTAAAAGCTTGTAACGACGACCCCATCATCGGGAAGCACTGGGTTTGAAAATGTTTCATGGCGTGATCTGTACAGAACGATACATTAAATAATTAAATATTAATAGTATCATAATCTTCATTGCTCGTCCTTTTTTGACACAGCGCCCCCTTCTGTTAAAACGTGTAAACCTTTCTACTTAATTAGTTTATTAACTTAACTTTACTTGTACTTACTGTAAATGTTTTTTTATTTGAGTACAATAATTTAGTACTCTCTCTCTCTCTCTCTCTCTCTTTCTCTCTCTCTCTCTCTCTCTCTCTCCACCTACCGAGACTCCCCCCGTCCCTGATCAGCCCACCGGCCCACTCCTGCAGCGCTTCCAGTCGGCTCAGTAGCTGGATCGCGCAGTGCTGACTGCGTATCCAGATCCGGTCCAGGTCCAAACAAGCTGCCTTCAGTCTGCCTGTTTCAAGGTGGCGCTCCAGAGTCGCAGATCTCCACTCATCACAACAAACCCGCAACAGCTCGATAGTCCTCATCCGAGCCCATAATGCCTGGCTGTCCATCAGAGCCTGAAACCCCCCAGCATGGGGTACCACCTTCCCCCCACGGAGACTTCCTCCTCCCGTCCGCACCGTCCTACCACTCAGTGGCTCGACGAAGGATTCACCCAGCAGAGGGCCCCCAACTGGCAGCACCACCCCTGCAAAAACAAACAATAACAATATTCTATATTACCTTTTATCCGGGCCAGCCATAATGTAGTGTTTAGGGTACAGGACTAGTAATCCAAAGGACACCAGTTCAAATCTCACCATGACTAAGTTGACACTGTGGGACCCCTGAGCAAGGCCCTTAACCCTCAACTGTTTAAAGTGAATACTGTAAATTTAAAAATACAATTCTGTAATTATATACTGTATATATATATATAACATTTGTAAAATTCTTTTCTTTAATGTATGACCTTTTAATTAATTGTGTTTTAATACTTAATTAAGTAATTTACTTAAGTAATTTTTTACTATAAATAATTTACTGTGACCTTTGTGACCTTTTAATTATTTGCCCTATTTTTTATATAAAATAATTTCCCTATTTTTTATATATTCTGTTTATATTGTTAACGTTTTTTTACAATGTTGAACTTTTATTAAAATTACATTTTATAATTAAATACAAGTATCTTTTGTACATTTTTTGACTCACTATTGTGGCTGAGCGTTCGCTGGATTATTTCGCTGCCAGTTGTAACCACGTTCGTGACAAATCAACCTCGAAGTGATAAGATTAAAGACCCGTTTACAAATAAGAACATTTATTTACTACGTCTACTCACCGGTATGGGAGTCCAGGGTGACCCCGGTAATAAGAACCATGTTTCCTGTACGAGGGTCCAACATTGGGCAACCGATCTGAATAGGCTGGCGGAGACGTGACACGGGGCAGATATAGACTCCACCGACGGGGTACACCGTTCCTGTCCGGGGGTGTATGGTTACGGCCAGGATTGGGACCAGAATGCCAGTCTCGTAATCACACATAGGGTCTCCGAACGCCAGTCTCTGGCCTGGACGCAGTTCTCTGAGCTTGGCGGGGACCGAGATGTCAGAATGGCGAGACTGAGGGTACGAGACAAAGGGCAGCAGGGGAGACTCCCACCTCCCCAAATGACCTAGAAACAAAGGTAAAGATTCGATCGTACACAGAAAATACACAGAAATCTCTAAAAGCTGCAAGGCTGCTGTGATTAGGGTTGCCAGATTGTCACACCAGTATCATCATTCTGTCCAAGTTTTTTTCAAACTAATCCCACGTTTTTAGAAGGTTGGGAAATGCCACGTTTCGAAATGCCCGCACACATTCCCAGCTCACCAAGACAAGCATCGGCCGTGCAGACCAGGGTGGAAGTGGCGGGGTCGAAGCCCACATTTCCAGATATGGGTAACACCAGGCCCGTCTGAGGATGCAGGAAGAAGTCCGAGGGCACGGGCATGCTGTGGCCGCTGGCGAGGAACATGTGGGCATCCGACACTGGCTGGATCAGACCAGTAAAGGGATCGACGTGGATCGTGTCACAAGCCCGGACGGTCCCATCGTGTCCTGTGGAGGGAAAAGGTCCCATAAAAGGCCATAAATATTAAACACTGGCATAGTTAAGGATGTAATGATTCGGCAAGTATTAATTCACCGATTAAGTCATCTCTACTCAAGGCTACTCCAGACCTGGGGCAGAGAAGTTGGGCCCCAGTACCCTGTTGAAGTACAGTCCAGCATCCCTGCCTCTGGGCTTCCACTAAAACCAGCCCTGACATCTTCTCAGCCAACATGGTCACTCGGTCCAAAACACTGTAGAGAATAAAATACATACGTCATAGTTATTTAGGTTAGAAGAACTCCCCAGCGTCCAGAAAGTAAAGTTGGGGCTTAAACTACAAACCTTCTGATTAGTACTGATCTCTGACCTGCTCAACTATATATCTAATCCAACTTCATTCCGTGGAGAACATTGAAACAACATGGACGTCCAGATTACTCGTGATCCGCCTATAACGATCAAACCCTACCGAAGTCCTCCAGGCTGAGATAAAGCCGTAGACGAATAAATCATACGTACCGCGGCTGTACGGTTTCGTCCCAGGGAGACGCTTGGTTGTCGGAATACAGTGCTAAGAGCCAGGAAGCTTCTCTCAGAGCGGCTGTGAAGGTCTTGTGCATTTCACGCTGGGGTTGTAACTCAGCTCGTAGGATCTGAAGCTGGCTGTCGAGCAGCTGGTTCAGCTGAGCACCCAGAACTTTCCTCCGTGATCTTTCCTGCTCCACCTGACGTTCTAAACTCTTACATTTGTCCTCTGGTAAAACGCTCCAGCCCAGCTGGAGGCCACACAACGTTCTCAGTGCACCATTGTACAGCTGCTTGACCTGCAGACAAAGACTCCATATCATCTGTTTCTTTCGTTTTACAATAAGGTCCTGGCAGCTGGATTCGGTCGTGTGATTCGTTCGCTCACTGTACATGTTACCATTGATTTATTTTGCTCTGTGATGCTGCCTGTCTGATGATTATAATCGGATGAGAAAGATGTCACATCATTTATGGCACATTATGATTTAAATTTTTTAACTCTTTGCACTAAATGTCTAAATAAAGAGGACTTAATGAAATGAAAGTCTAAATAAAATGGACTTTACTTCAAGATTAAAGTCTAAATAAAATGGATTTAAATTCAAGATTAAAGTCTAGATAAAATGGACTTAAATTCAAGATTTAGGTCTAAATAAAATGGATTTTACTTCAAGAATAAAGTCTAAATAAAGTGGACTTAACTTTGAGATTAAAGTCTAAATAAAATGGAAATAAATTCAAGATTAATGTCTAAATAAAATGGATTTTACTTCGAGAATAAATTCTATATAAAGTGGACTTAACTTTGAGATTAAAGTCTAAATAAAGTAAATGTTACTTTGAGAATAAGGTCTAAATTTAGTGGCTTTAAAATCGATTAAAGTCTCTTTGGACTCCAAAATAAAGTAAACGTCACATTGAGATTAAATTTGAATAAATTGGACCGTAATTAAAGAGGAAAATCTAAAGAAAGTCTCATTACTTGGTTACTTTACTAGTTTCCTGGCTGCTCAGTTTGGGGAATCGAACCCAGGTCCATCAGTGCTACAGACTGAATCCCTGAAGCATTTGATGACATCATGTGACGGCAGTGAATCCGTGGAGACGCTGGAAGCCGAACACAGTGAAGTGTATCAGATATTCTGGAACATTCACCTCTTCTCTGAGTTTCCCCAGTCTGGCTGTGACAGACACACTGTGCTTCAGCAGGATTTCATAAAAGATGCTGGAACTGAAAGCTTCAAGGTCCACCTGCTCCTCGTAGTCCCAGAATTCACTGGGCATGCTGAGTGGAGCTGGTGTGAAGAATGGATAAGATGATCAACGCCATATTTACTTTACACAGCCTGGTAAATAACATCATTAACACAAGGATTAAACGTTGAATAAGGAAATTGATTTTAAGCCCCATGTTACAATCGATTTATTAATAATCGTAGTAAATGTCTATTATAACTTTATATTGTTCTTTATAAATCTGACACACTGTAATTAGAAAAAGAAAAAAATGTCGACTCGAGAAAAAAAAACATTTTGTCTAAGAACTTTTTACTCTCAAAGTTTCCCTAACACCAAAATAATAATATCAACCCTCCTACCACGTAAAGACTTCCATCCTGACACCATACAAAGAGTCA
>JAOUQU010426617.1:0-10433 GCA_028566735.1 Ammoglanis amapaensis
TGTGTGTGTGTGTGTGTGTGTGTGTGTGTGTGTGTGTGTGTGTGTGTGTGTGTGTGCGTGTGTGTGTGTGTGCGTGCATGCATCTGGCAAAGACAGTAACACCCACACTAGAATCTGAAAGTCTGAAGTTGGCCATGGTGCACATTATGTTTTGCACCAGTGTCACAAATGTTTAATTATTACCAGATTAATAATTAATAAAATCTCCACAGACTGGTTTCAAAAACCTTGCTTAAAAAGCTTTCTCAGAGAAATTGAGGCAGACAAAGTTGCAAAAGGTAGAAGATCAAGTTCCATCATTTTGGAATGCTATGTTCATAAATGTGCATGAACACGACATGGTGGGCAGCCCTAGCCCGGGCACCCATGGAGCAGTTATAGAGATTTGGTTCATTGTTTATGGTGCATTGATCACTTCAGTCGTGACTCCTGGAAACTGTGTGTGTGTGTGTGTGTGTATACATACATGTATGTTTGTGTCTGTTTGCCATTGCAGGAATATAAAAGTCTGACTCTGAATGCCGATTGCCTGTCTGACGTTTGGGTGTATCTGGGCTGCGCTCTGTTTTTTCTTGGCCTCTACAAAGAAGCTGAAGATGCGGCTCTTAAAGGTTTGAATAATTGTTCGATTAATTATCTTGTTTCATCATTAAATTTAATTTTAATCTCTTTTTATATTTAAGGTCCTAAAAGTCAGCTACAGAACCGGCTCCTGTTTCATCTCGCCCACAAGGTCTGTGTTGTCAACATGTCCTAATGTTAAATAACAGCAAAGCAGTTTAGTTTTGTACTAAAAACCACATGTCGAACCATGAAGAGTGCAGCGAATAGTTTTAACTCAACACAATTTATCACAAGAAGGTGAAGGACTAACAGTCTTCTGCTGCACTACTGAGAAGATAAATATGTTTTATTTTTTAACATCTCTTTATCAGAAGTAGCACCAACATGTTGGCAGTTCAAACGTTTGAGTTCATAACAGAGTTTTAACGTTAATATATCAAGAAATTAAGAGCCGAGTTTAATAACAATATTGACACTCGATCATGCTTAACATCGTGTGTTCGTGTGCAGTTTGGGGATGAAAAAAAGCTGATGGGTTTCCACCAGAATCTGGAGGACGTAACCGAGGATCAGCTTAGTCTGGCCTCCATCCATTACATGAGATCTCACTATCAGGAGGCCATTGACATCTACAAACGGATTCTGCTGCAGAACAGGTGCAGCACAGCATCACACAGACATCTATTTATTCGTTTATCGTACGTGTTCCCAGTTCCTGGGGTCGGACGTTAATGTTTTGGAGCAGAGTTTTCCGTCTGGATGCCCTTCCTGACGACAACCACCAGTAAGTGGTGGGAACTTGTGAGACTACCAAACAATTTCACATTTTCCATCAACCTAGTGCATGTTTTTTTTGGACTGTGGGAGGAAACCGGAGTACCTGGAGGAAACCCGAGCTGACACAAGGACAACATACAAACTCCGCACAGAAAGTCTCCAGCCCGACCCGGGTGATCGAACCCGGGACTTCTTGCTGTGAGGCGACAGTGTTGTAACCACTCAGCCACCGTGACGCCCCAATTAGAATCAGAAATGGTGAAGTTATTATTGATGTGTCTATAATAATCTGTAAATTATTTGTTAGCACTGTGGTTTTACTTACTTACTCGATTACTTACTCAAAGTGCTACGATTAAATACCACAAAACAAATCAAGTCAATGATCACTTAAATGTTTTATTTAAAAGAAACGTTTTTAAGCTTCTGAAAGTCGTGTCGATCCAGATCTCCTGATTTCCCATATGGTACCTAAACCTCGTGTTTGTATTCCATACCAGGAAGGACATCCTTCGCTTTTTGGATGCCGAGAGGGACGTTTCTGTGATCAAGAGCAGTTTAAAACCCGGCGATACCATCCACTACGTCCTGGACAGACGCAGAACCCTGAGCGTGTCTTCCGCCTTGCACAGTCTGCTTCCCCGTGTTTCTCCTCTTAAGAACAAGAGGTTCAGGACCTGTGCCGTGGTGGGTAACTCGGGCGTCCTGCTCCAGAGCGGATGCGGAAAGGAAATCGACAGACATGATTTTGTTATCCGGTAAGTTCCATTCTGGCTTTTATTCAATAAAAGCCGCGTGTCGGTCCCTCCAGATCACTAACGCAACAGGAAAGGAAGCGAGCGAGTGGTGAAGCATCCCGGTAACTCGTTTCTGACGAATGGTTCGTTTATGGCAGCTTTGTGGTACATCAGCGCATTAATCCGGTTTCATTCCGGCCTGGGAGAAGTGGTGTACTCACCACCACGTTCAGAATGGGAGGTGCTTTTCATTTCAAGTGTAATCGAGGGCATTTATAAGAAACCGTTTAAATGCACTCGAGTAAATGGATCTTAAAATCGGCCTCGTTGAACTAAATGCTGAGTTTTAATCGAATCCTTCGGGAGCACAAACTAAATATTTATTTCTTTTTAAATGATGGAAGCCCCTTTAAAAAATATTAAACTCCCTCTATGGTGCAGTGTGCTGGTGTAATCTGGTAACTGCTGAAGTCATTCGGGAGCTGATCCACGTCTGTCTGTCTGTCTATTTATCCATCCATCCATTCATCTATCTGTCTGCCTGTCTTTATGTAGATCTGTCTATCTAAATATCTGTGGCTCTGTCTGTATATCTACCTATTAATATTTCTGTCTATCACTTGATCTATCTATCATTCAATCTTGCGATCTATTTACCTGTTGATCTGTCTGTCTGTCTGTCTCTGTGTCTGTCTTTAAATCCGTCTCTCTGTGTCTCTGCATATCTGTTAGTAGACTTTTCATTACTCAGTTATTCTCGCTTCACTTTCCCTGGTAAACGTGTAACGTTTCGTTCTCTCCTGTGATTGGTTCTCAGCTGTAACTTGGCTCCTCTGTTGGAGTTTGCCGAGGACGTGGGTCTGAGGTCTGACTTCACCACCATGAACCCGTCGGTGATCCAGCGTGCGTACAAAGGCCTGCTGAACGAGACCTTGCGGGAACAGTTTGTGCGGCGTCTCAGGCTGCTGAATGACAGCATCCTGTGGATCCCGGCGTTCATGGTGAAGGGAGGCGAGAAACATGTCGAGGGTGTAAACGACCTGGTCCTGAAGAGGAAGTTACCTGTACACATGGCGTATCCTTCACTCCGTCTGCTGCACGCCGTCCGAGGGTGAGATGCTCCCGGAGAGATGCTCAGGGTGTAAACATGTCCATTATACACCAGGGATGTGACCACATACTTTACCCAACATGCAACACTGATACTGGGTTCACAATACCTGTAGTCAAGTTCTCACAGTCACCTTTTACTATATCTCTTTAGAAACCACACATATACAGTATCTCTCTCTCTCTCTCTCTCTCTCTCTCTCTCTCTATTCGTTTATGGTGCGTTTTCCCAGTTCCTGGGGTCGGACGTTAATGTTTGGAGCAGAGTTTTCCGTCCGGATGCCCTTCCTGACGACAACCACCAGTAAGTGGTGGGAACTTGTGTGACTACTGGACAATTTCACATTTCCGTTCAGCCTAGTGCATGTTTTTGGACTGTGGGAGGAAACCGGAGTACCCGGAGGAAACTCGGAGGAGACACGGGGAGAACATGCAACCCGGATCGAACCCGGATCGAACCCGGATCGAACCCGGATCTTCTTACTGTGAGGCAATAGTGCTGTAACCACTCAGCCACCGTGCCGCCCCTGTATGTATATATATTGTTGCGAGATCAGATCAGTTGTATCCAAAGTATTTACGCTAAAAACCTGAGTAAAAGTAAAACGCTATGGAGCCGTGTTATCGTCTGGTGCAATGTAGCCTGCAGACTCGCACCCATCGTGTTTATACTGAACACAGTGGGCATGTTAAGACAACCCCGGCGATTACACAAGAACATGAATCAGTGTGATATACATGTAGACATTTGGACTGCATTGCTTTATTTATTTATTTCGGACGTTTTTGGAACGAAAGTTTCATGCACATGATTGAAATGTTTGATTAGATTCATTAGTCAGTCGTTATAAACGTATGCATGAGAGTTTCGTTTCAAAGAAAGTCAGAATTCATTTCCAAACAGCCAGTTAAACCAACATCGGTGGCGCTGATTGAAAAAAAAACATCATCATCCACTTGCTTGGCATTAAAAACAGGAGCTTTGAATCTCCCCTCAACAAATTGATCCAATCTGACTAACAACCTGATGGCCGTCGAGTCGAGTCTCTTTAACCGAAAGTGTTTTAAACCTCAGAGGTCTAAATTTAGCACAAACGCTCGTCCGATGGCGTCATTAAAAAGCATAAAAGGGTTTCCAGGCTGCCATGGTAACTCACAAATACGCCTGATGTTCTTAAAACGAACAGGCCCAAAACGATCAGACCAAACATCCATCACTATTTATTTCTTTACAAGCTACGGTTATTGTTTGCTGGGATGTTGAGTAACATAAATAATCAAAAAAAATCTGTCCTTTTTACAGATTGAACTGTTTGTATTAGGGAAATAAGAATCCAATTATTTGGGACCAGGACACTCCACAGAAGAGATTCATGCTCCTCTATTTGTCCTATTAAAGAGGACACATTAAAACATTTTTAAAACAAGGTAGATGGTCTGTGGGTTTTACAAATGTCCATGATGAACAAAATCACTCACACAAGTGGTGTTACTGGTTTATTTCTCGTCAGGTTCAAACATTGTGTGGATACACAGAATACACAATTGTTGGTTAGGTTATAAAATGAATACATCAAAACAAGTTCATGTTCTTATTGTCTGTCTTGGCTTGATTTGCTTATTTTTTATGAAGCACATTCAGTTACTCTTCTTTCTGTTCTTATTTCAGGTATTGGCTCACAAACAAGGTGAATATAAAGCGCCCGAGCACTGGATTACTAATGTACACCATGGCCACACGCTTCTGTGATGAAATCCATCTGTACGGGTTTTGGCCGTTCCCAAAAGACGCCAGCGGAAAGCCTGTAAAGTATCATTACTACGACACGCTCAGATACCGATACTTCTCCAACGCCGCGCCTCATCGGATGCCACTCGAGTTCAAGACGTTGAAATTGTTGCACAATAAAGGAGCCCTGAAGCTGACGACATCTCAGTGTAGACCAGAAAGCGCAGATCCACTTGGGAGTCGGTCTGTAATACCACTCGGGGCCACATTTGAGAGCACTTGAACCTTGTACCGCTCCGGGGTGCAGAGTTTACCTCCACATGGATCTTTCAAAAGCACCTTCTGTCGATTATGTGCTGGATTTTAAAACAGGTTCGGAACTGAGTTCCGTCTGTCCGTGATTATTTTCTTACTGGACTGGAAAAGGTGATGGTTACTACAGCGACGCTGTTCCGAGGCTGTCGGCTGTTTCGAGGTACACTTTATGATGTAATAGGGGTGTCATAATATGCATATTGATATCCATATTCTACATTCTATTCATGTTATATGGTTGCTTTAAAAAAAAAACTAATTGTAAAACACACGATTTGAAATCTGAATACTCGAAATACATCTGGTGATGTGATACGGATTGAATTTTTAGGTATTTGGATGGTACAAACCCAAATACTGAGCAGGGTCCTCGATCCTCCATCGCTCATGTTGTGCAGTTGCTTTAGATCTGCTGAATATGTAAACACAAAAAGTGTCTTATTGCAGCTCTACATGAATCCTTTGTGTAACGAAGTAGCATCGTTCTGATCGCAGGATTACGAACGTGTTTTCTAGATCCCAAAAATCTTAAAATTCCGAGATTGTAATGTTCCACAGTGCTGTACTTTTAGATTTAGAGGCCTTTGTACGACTTATTTTTCTATCAGTGTTTGTTTTAAGGAGCTTAAGTGTCACATGCAAAAAACATTCGCTGCGTTCTAAACGAACAATGTCAAAATCGTTCTGTAATCCCGAATAACGTGACAGCCTGAATATGTGAATGTAAAAGCACTGATCGCACTGATTTCATTATAATCAGGTTTGTTTATACAGGTACGGGAATGACGTCTGGTTAATATGATGCTGGACTGTTCAGTGTTTGATTCTATTTTACATGGTTGAAACTAAGTGCACCCGCGAAGTTGTTTGCAAAGACGTTCCACTTTTTGTACCACAACAGTCTGTGTTTCATCATAAATGAACTCGGTGTGAACACTTTCAGAGTGTGTAGAGGAACACAATCATCCTTAAACTGGAAAGTGCACTTCTCAAACCAATGATACAAAGTTTAACGCTTATTCTTTTGCCCACCGCTTAATTCTAGCCTTGGTTATAGTCAACACAAACAAATTATTTGATTTATTATTATAATTTGTTCATTGAAATTCCCCATTGGCTCTATATAAAGGCTGCGTAGCTAAATAATTCGTGACTATATTGCTAACTTCACTCACTTATCAGGGTTTCGGTTGCTTGTCCAAGAACTTTAGTGGGTGCAGGGCACGGCACACAGCAGCACCCCAGGCCAGTCCATGCTGATGCAGATCGAGTGCATGTTTTTTGAGAGATGTGAAGTGACAGTGCCGCCCGTTTAGCCCCTGTGCCACCCACGCTAACAACAACTTGAATATATGAATTGAATGTTTGCATATGAAATGCTGTATAGAATTCTTCTTCAAAGCTGCCTGTTTATTTATTACCGCCTTTGCATTGTATAACATTAGCATATATTTTGGCTTATTGTAGTCAGATGTACCACATTAGATCTGAGCCTTTGGTGCTTTTGTTTCTCTTTTGTATTTAAAAGTATTTTGCTACCTATACCACTGTAAATATGTACGAATGTAAAGATGCTGTTTGCTGCAGAACTGTGAAGATAATTTTATGATTACCAGTTCAATATTGTGTTCAAATGCTGTTTTTAATTTACTTTATTGCATTAGTTCCATGAAAGGTTATTAAAATTAATCTATTATTATTATTATTTTATTGTGTTATTATAATAATAATAATTAATATTATTATTGTCCCACCACTGTTACAGTGCAGGCCGAATTTGCTGACACATGCATTTCCACTGTTTTACCGCTAGATGTCCCCAGATTCCAGAATAACCCCATGTAAACAATTCCACATCGTTTAGTTCATTTAAAAACATCCATTTTAAAACTTAAAAATGGCAAATTCAGTATTTCTTACTGTAGCAGAGTCACTTCAAGAACGCTGGTTTACCAAAATAAAGATTTCGATACTGCGGTACAAGCTTGTTTAGATCCGACACCATGCAAAAGGCAATTGTGTTAGACAAGGTCAAATTTAGTTCTAGTCATTTTTAGACCTGAATTAGTAACGTGTTGTGTGTGGTAGTAATTATTGAAGTAAATCTACTTCAGTGTGACCATATTGTATTTCGGAATTAAAGTGTTGGCCAAGAATTGTGGTTTTCTGCAATTCACTGGAGTTTTTTAGACTGATTATTTCTTCATTTATCAGGCCTCATAGTTCTCATACATGCCGGATAAGGAACAAACCGTCTCTACACCGTGGCTACAAAATCAGAAACTAATTTCCTTTATATAATTGTATAATTCAGACAAAACAATTGCTGCAAAACTTACAATAATATGCTCATTATTATTATTAAATTAAGGCAGAACGTTGGTGTAGTCTTGATGACTGTTTCTTGTCATGAATGTTCCTTAAATTGTAAAACAAGATGTGAAAAGCTCATTAAATTAATATAATAAAACTTCGGTCAAAAACCCCTTTTGTCTTGCATGATGCACAAAATTTTGCATCCTAAATAAAATCCTGTTTACAGAATTATTTAACTATAAATTATTATAGAAGTGTTATTATAGAAGTGTTAAATTAACAAGTAAGGCAGCAAAAGCTGGGAATAATAATGAATAAACAATAACGAATATCTGTTTTTGATTATTAGCCATTTAAACCAAAATAAGCTTGTTAAAACAGTGCTTGTTATTTTAGTTAATTTAGCTGTATTCTGATAAAGTTCTGCATATTTTTTGCAAAAGAATTACTCGGACTGTAATGTTGTACCATTATGTTAGAGCTGATGTTTGTTTCAGGGCTTGATTTGTGTGTTTCATACTTTTAATTGTATGGATGGTAATGTGAATTAGAATTACAGTTTTTTATACTTGTTTACATAGAAATTCAGCTTTGGAACTAAGTTTCTGTTTTTTTTAAACATTTCGTGTAGATGTTTTAACGAAAATAATAATAAAGAAAAAAACCATCAGCTTCTTTGTGTCCTGGTTTATTATATAATCCCATGCTCAGGTTGTGTGACTAAATCAGTCAATACTGGACGATGCACTGGCCTCCTCGGCCATAGCTTATAGTTTTGAGTCTCGTCTTGGCTGCTCAAAAACTAAACACAACATCATTATTACGATGTGGATGAGAACATGAAGTCGTGCATCGAGCAGAGTGGCGCAGCGGAAGCGTGCTGGGCCCATAACCCAGAGGTCGATGGATCGAAACCATCCTCTGCTATGTTTTTTTGATGTTTGAGCATTTTAAACGTGATCAATACGAAACAATTGGAAATGTCGATTTAAAGCCAATTAATATTGACTTCAGCCTCACACACTGTCACATCCAGCATGACCTGTGTAAATGTCCCTCTATCCTAATGGGTAAGGCTCTGGTTTTATCCTGCAAGGGATGTGGGATTACGCCAAATAGAGATTGGCTTTCTTATTCTTTGTGTGGCTGAGTTAATCTTATTAAAGTACACACTACACATTTTAAAAGGATTTATTACCATTTCTTTGCATTATGACAAATCCGTACTTCCTGACTGTTCTTAAGGGAGAAGAAGACAGACAACATGATATAAGAGTCTCTCCGGACACAATCCAGGTCTAAAAGGTTCTAATCTTTCATCCATTATCTAGTTGGACCACAGCTTATTTCTATTTAGGGTCACATTAGTGTACATCGTACACCAAACACCTGAACAGGTCCCCAGTCTGTTGCGGGGTAGATAAACACCTCCCAGTTTTAATCTTTTTTTTTATGGCAACTAAAATGAAATAATTTTATACATTTTTATATCAGACCAAAAAGCACAAACAGTCATTCGCTCTCAGACACAAGTTGGCGCTGTTGAGCCATCTATGGCGTTGGACTAAAGCTCCAGTCTTACAACGTTTCGAACCTTTATCACTTTAAGAATTAAGAAACAAACATTTCTGCGCCTTATGAACCGAATAATAAAAATATTTCAATGTAACGTATAGCACGATGACGTCATAATGGACTACTGTTGACATGTGAACGTTTGTGATTGTGTCTCAAAGGTAGTTAACCGACGTAATGAGTTATAACAGGACATTGTAGCGGATTAACAGGCAGTTATCTAAGTTATAACAATGATCACCTACATAAATCCTACGTTTCTTACCAAAAAAATACCACCGTTACTGCTCACGACCACGCAGCCATTTTGTTTTCTACTGTTTCAACAACATTAGGCTACATAAGTAGTAATTGGCCAAGAAACGTGTATACAGTCATTACCAATAAACAATTATATATATTTTTTTACGAAAATAAATAATCCTTTATCTATATATAGAGCAACAAGACGGTGCACTACTAAGGTACACTAGTTAGGGCAGAAGGCGGTTTAGGACGAGGCCCTGCTGCACTAATCGCCAAGTTGCGTAACACAATCACAACAAATAGGCTTCATTCTCACGTCTGCTTATTATTTATGCATTTAAACGCAGTTAAATATAAATATCAGATACATATCAGAGTCTAAGAGGCTTTACTGTCACCACAGTTACACACAAGCAGGTCCGCATACCGAAACAATGATGCCACAGTAGGCCTACAGTTCAGATACACAATAGTATGATAAATAATAAAGGACATTCCTAACCTAAACCATTAATAAACAGGTGTTGGTGATAGTGTAAGCGATAAATAATGTAAACAATGTTCTGATACTGTACAAGTTAGCAGTGTGGCGCTCTTCTAGCCACGGAGGTTCACATTGTGATGCGTGATTGTGTTGTGTAACGACCCCATATCGCAGCAAGGTGGTCGGGCAAAAAGAACTGGGTTTGATTCTCATATAAGCCAATCTGGGACTTTCTGTGTGGCCTTGTCGTGTCTGTGTGGGTTTCCTCTGGGTGCTCTGGTATCTTGAGTCTTGTATGTTTCTACCCCGGGCGCCCTATTCTAGTGTTGGATTTGCACACTGTGTGTCGCACCGGTGGACCATAAATAGGATTTTGCACTGATAAAACTACATAATGGGTAGATGGATGGATGGATGGATGGATGGATGGAAACCCCGTACCAAGTGATATAATTGTATTGTAGTGTGAATTTGGCATAAAGATGACCCAGTTACAAAACAACCAAATTCAAATTTTATTTGTCATTACACATATACAGATGTTCAGTACAATGAAATGTTTCTCTTCACATATCCCAAC
>JAOUQU010426628.1:0-10433 GCA_028566735.1 Ammoglanis amapaensis
CACACACACACACACACACAAACTCACACACACGCATATATATATAGTGTATGGGCATCATGTGTATATACATGTATTGAATATATAGACATGGTATAAATTTAAGGTATAAACTTCATATATAACTTTATATATTTAAATAGCTTATATAATCATGCTTGCAGGGGGTGTTTTACCCTATCCTCGCTTCTGAACGGTTTCAGGGCACACAATAAACCCCCTGGGTCAGGGGCAGACACACAAACACACACACATAGGGCAATTGATTGTTTCCATTTTGGCCGTTTTGTGGTTGTGAAATTGTGGAAGGAAACCAGAGATCAGACATGTTGTACTTTGACTCAGGTGACCAGGCAAACATCATGTAAGGGTCAAACCCAGAAACTGGGGATCAGGTCTTGTTGGGTTGTACAACAATTGGATAAAATCATTGCTACAATGGTCTTATTGTTTAAGGTTGTTGGTAATTAAATTTGTCACACCCTCGTTGGCTTTTTGCTGTTGCGTTTCGTTTCTCATGTTCTGTCCTTAAATCATAAACACAGTCCCCGACACCTCGAGCTCAGATGATTGGTGTGTGTACAGATTCCTTTGTGTGTTCCTTTCGTACCCCGCTGAGCGTTGCACCATGTCGTTTCAGAATGCATTATCGTTCCGTGTCTCTTGTCCCGAGGTTCATATTCCCGATCCGTGTGTTCTGGTCTGTTTGCGTAATAATCCTTGAATTTGACCTGTGCCTGTTTCTCATGTTATGATGATGGATTGCATATCACCAACAGCCCTGTCTGCCTTTAAAATGACCCAACGTTACCCAATACGGCCATGTTTCTTGTCTCAAACTCTTAAGAGCATAAAGTATTACATTCTAAAAAGAATAAAATAAAATGAATGAAAATATTACCTCATAGTTAAAAATGACGCACTTCTTACATTGTGCATCACGAAAGATAAATGCTATCTGCTAAACCTGTAGCGGTCAATATAAACACTGATCAGTCATAACACAATGACCATCTTTCTAATATTGTATCGGTACCATTTTCACGACCAAAACAACCCTGTAACTAGGCAACACATACACCGTGTAGTATTATGACTATTCAGGAACTGGGTAGACCTTTGGTGGATCAATTGGAAGATTGGGGGTTCGAATCCAGACTCTCCTTTAACCCTGTCTGCTCCAGGAGCGCCATATGCTGGCTGATCCGGTGCTCTGAAAGGAATTTTGTTGGACTGTACATCTGTATATGTGTAATGACAAAAGTATTCTAATCCACACAGCAAATGTGACATAACGCTCAGAATCGAACTGGCAACCAGTTCTTTAACCACCAGGTCACGGCTGCCCCTAATAAGTTCACTTACAGGTATCGTGGTGACGAGGTAATCGATGCCGTTTACTTTACCGTTCAGTGCTCTAATATATCATGCCTGGTCGGAGCATAATGCCAACATAAAGTGCCGTCTTCATTGTTGCTCAGGCTTTGAAACGGCTATCATAGACGACGAACAATTTTTTTGGTTTCCACAAAGCAAAAACATCCTTGTTCATCGGTGGCTGAAGATCAGATCCGAAAAAGCCAAGGACACAGGTGGGGTTTGGGAGGGGGGTGGTGTGTGGGGGGTGGTTCAGTAGAATAATGACCACGGTAAATGAGCATAATTAAAGTCACTTTTGTTTCAAATCAATACAAATCCATTTAGTTCCCTAATGACTTGGGTCATTGTCAGTCCAGGGTCAAGTACAATTTAGTGTCTTGTTCTGTTTTCTATAAGTGGCTGTCCAGCAAAGAGCTCACATTATGTGGGAGAAAGTACAAAAAAGGGTTATATTGTTCAGGTTTGGCATTTAAAAAAGCAAAAAAAGTTGTCCATGTGCTTTGATTCTTAATCTTAGTCGGTGATGGGTAAAAAAGATGTGGCCTGCTAGTGTACTGGAGAGGGTACACGGTGGTCTCGTCGCTAATCAGCTACAATAACGTGATCATAACATGATTGAGATTTGGTTATACAGTTATACAGAGGAACTGTAAAGTGTGTGTGTTGGTGTAAATCGTTTGTCTTCGTTTAACGGCTCTCGGAACGAACAATTATGTTCCAGGACGTGCCAACCAGCATCTTTAAAGTAATTGCTCTACCGGTCAATAGGGTCAGTTTAGCTAGGCGTTTTCAACCAGGGGTGCCGTACGATGGCCGACCCTGCACCCCGATCCCAAATTCCATACGAGAAAGGGATATACGAAAAACGAATTTGTATATGTGTAACGACGAATAAAAGCATTCATTCATGATATTGAATCTAATTTAGCCAAGGTGTTATGACCCGATAAAACCCCGCTATCGTATAGTATATAAAAGGTATTGAGTTTCTATTTCCATTCGACCGTGTAGCTTAGAATTCTAGTGAAGTAAATAAATCACTGAATGATACAAAAACAGTGTCATTAGCGGCCTTTATGTCATTATTTTTTCATGTTTTTGTAATATGGTTCTGTGTAGCGTATCTTAAGTAGGAATTATGGTCGTGCTATTAGACCGAGATCGAGTCCCGGAGGTCGATCAACCTTTCCGGAGATGCGTATACTTGAAATCACGTTTCAAACGAAAGCCGGCAGGATTCAGGACGCCAGCGTGATGCAATCCTTCAATGAGGAACGCTAATCACTCCTTTACTCATCTGTCACGATGATGGATCTTATTGTTTTAGCAATTTAAACCTTTATCTTTCATTAAGGGGTGACATTTATTTCACAGTGTTTTCCTGCATACCGATGCCCAAAGTTAACCATGAGAAAATAAAACCACTAGACTGGGTGACTTTTCAATCAACTGCAGAGCCAAAGGGGCAAAAGAGAGAGAATAAATAAAATAAATGAGAAAAGATCAAGTCTGGTGCCACTGATTGAGTGGACGAGGGATTTCCCTAAAGCTGTGGTATTATAATTCAGGAAAGAACATTTTTTAAATCATTTTTATGCCATTTGCATCATTTATATCATTATCATTATTTAATTTTAAGAATAAACATCTTGTAAATGACCCGACATAACGTGTTGGTCATAATCTTGGTCACCTTTTAAAGGTGTACTAAAAACAAACAAACATGTAATTATACTCAAACCAAAATGAATAGATGTAAACGGGGCGGCACGGTGGCTGAGTGGTTCAACACTGTCGCCTCACAGCAAGAAGTCCCGGGTTCGATCCCCGGGTCACTTTCTTTGGGGACTTTCTGTGCGGAGTTTGCATGTTCTCCCCGTGTCAGCCAGGGTTTCCTCCGGGTACTCCGGTTTCCTCCCATAGTCCAAAACATGCACTAGGTTGATCAGAAATGTGAAATTGTCCCAGTAGTCTCAGAAGTTCCCAGGTTGTTGTCAAGAAGGGCATCCGGAGGGAAAACTCTGCTCCAAACATTAACGTCCGACCCCAGGAACTGGGAAAACGGACGTTAAACGAAGAGAGAGAGAGAGAGAGAGAGAGAGAGAGAGAGAATAGATGTAAATGATTCACAGATATAACGCTACGTCATGTCTCTTGTTTACATTTACAACTGCAGCATTTATATTTTTTTTATATCATTACAGTTTGAACATTTGATGATGAAGCCAGCCGGAGCCTAATAACCAAGGTATAGGACTAATAATCTGAAGGATGCTGGTTCAAACCTCACTACTGCCGCTGCTGTCGGGTCCTCAAACACTTCGGATAAAAACGTCTGCTAAAGGCTTTAAATGTAATAATGAAAATGTCATGCTCAGGGGCTCAAGAGTCGCGGTGGTGAGGCGAACCAGCGTCTTAACCACTGCTATCAAACCCCAAAATAACAACAACAACAACAACACTCGGAACCCTCAATGTCACCGACTGAACCCCGACTACCACCAAGTTGCTGCTGTCGGGCTCCCGAGCAAAGCCCTTAAACGCTCAATCGTACAAGCATGTGTTTCACACCAGAGAAAATAACATAGATTTAAATATAATAGAGAGATTCTGTTCAATATTTTAGTTCCTGTACCCTGGTGATTCCTGACTTCAAGCACATGAGCTCTAAAGCTGTTACGCTATGTTTTTAACCACAATCCATTGCTCCAGACTGTGTTGAGTTCTGTGAGTCTGTGAGCAGACTACAAGCGAATGAGAAGTTGAGATTTTTTTTTATTTTTCTTCTTCTCGAAACCCGAACAAATCCCCTGTATCCCACCCCCCTTTTCAACCAGAGAGATATCTTGTTCTTTCAAAACGTTGCCACAAGCAAGACTGCATAAAAACGCAAATCTACAAAGACACACACACACACACACACACACGCTTACCCTGTATTGCTGTACCAGTGTTGCATCGGTTTGTATGTAAACGTCGCTTATAAAATTCCGTTTTCAGGTCACGAGTCGTGTTCGTGTGTTTAAAACGGCACAATTTAAGGCTTTAGGAACATAAAAGCCAGTCCGGGTCATGTGACTGTCTGAAAAAAGGCCTTTACATTTGTTTTGTTTTTCTTTTTGGTCTGAAATTTGCATTATTGGGTAAATATGAATGTATGCAGGAGAAAAAAAAACAAAACAAAGACACAAATCAGAACAGAATAAGCGTCGTTATTAAGTTTTCTCTCTAAGATACATCAGTGTTTTTGTACGACGGTGGTAAAATGTGCTTATGCTGCATCCGGTCGCTCATCTTCTGCATACCAGAATAACTTCACTCCCAGAAGTTGCTTCCTGGAATCTTCACCCATAACACAGAGACAAAAATACAGATATTATAAAAGTAAATCTGTTTACAAGACAGTGAATCTAATACGCAGATTTTATTATTTATTATGAACCCACAGGACGAGCTCGTCACAATCAGGAACCTTTTCCTCTCGCTTAGATTGAATCTCAGCTCTGCGTTTGGAAGATTGGAAGCCCACACGATGATCGGCTCGTCCGTTGGGTTGAGAGTCAGATGGGATTCCTTTGATTACGTAAAATTAATTAGATAAATTAACTATTAGATTTAAATCAAACATTTAATATGTATTAAATTGCAGGACACTCGCATAAAACAACTGATACAGTTTGCAAAAGGCAAATAACATCATTACACAATTTTTCGATTAGATTTTAATTAAAACAACTATTGAATTGTATATGAAGTATATAAAATGTGCGTGTGATACTCACCCCACCCTACATGCATTGCACTTCAATGTTTTTTTCCCCCCAAAATATGTTATTATGTTCATAAAATAAATGATCAACCTGCTGCTATATCATATATTTATTGTCATATTAATATAAATATATTCTATATATAACAACGTAAACCACTGCTTATATGTACAGATACACAACGGTCGCTGAATATTGTACATACATCTTTTTTTAATTGAAATATATTATTAAAATATATGTGGCGTGTCATTTAATATGTATATGCGTTATGTATTTAATATGTATTAAACGTCCGGCACATCCATCCATACTTTTCTTAAATGATCATCACAGAGGACTTGCGATTTGCGTTATTGATTTAACATCGTTTTTAATGCCAGATGCTTTTCCTGACACGACCCTCCCTATTTATCCGAGCCTCAGACCAGCACTATAGTGCATTGGTTTGTTCATCCTAGTGCCTAGGGTACCTATAGGACCTATAGGATTCCAGTTAACATCCAGTTAACTTAGCTAACCTGGACTGCACCACCAGGGGATGGAATCGTCTTTATATGTGACGCACCTTATATTCTTACACCTCTATTATTTTGACACTGAATGCAAACGTATTGAGTGCAGATTATTATTTGTGCAGCTGGTTGTTTGTGTCACTGCGTTCTCAGGTGTTCTTTTTTTCCCCGAGCATCACACTCAGGTCATTTGCACTAATGGAGCTGTCCGAACCGTCACCGTCTGCCCCGGCCTATTTGCTATCTGTTGTGCTTTGCCCCAGACTTAGAATTAGTTACAGACTTTCTGTCAAGCGATGTATAAAAATGCATCGGATTGTAAATACGCTTCTGCCGACATTTATCCCAGCCCACTCACTTCTGAGACCCGGGTTCAAATCTCAGCCACCATTTGTCTATACAGACATGATTGGCTATGCCGGGGGGTGAGAGGTGGCTGAAGTCCTGTAATGGATTGTCGCCTTCGCCAGGGGATTCCGGCCTTGTACAAGTTTTCTTTTTTCTTTCTCTGTACGATCGTCTTACGCTTTAAAGGAAGTCAAGTATCTCCGAGTTTTGCATGCTACGTGGATACGACTACACCTCCCCCCCAGCAGTGGCGTTTTGGTTTGCTTTGTTCAATTAAGATTTAATGCATAAAGAATTTTCTAAAAATAGAAAATTATGAATGTGTGATTTCCGGGGCTCCAAAAGAAACTCTTGATTCCAGGTAAGTTTAAAAGTCAGCATCTGCCATGGTACGCAGGTTTATTAGTGCTAATGACAAGGGTCAGCTTGCACATCTGTGAAGGCGCCGTTAATGTTGAACGGTACAACATTGTACAGCAACAGATGCCTGCACATTCTAAAAGCGTGGCTTCATAATAAGTGTGCAGATGCTTGAATGGCCCGTCTGCAGAACAGAAAACTGCCGTCCGTTTAAAACATGTGGATGAATTTTGGAGCAGAAGTATGAAAGCCTTAGACGGACGAGGCCTCATCAAGCTCATAAAAATAGTTCCATTACTGTACAAATGATCTTGAGCTTAAAGAAAAGTGTTATGCAAGATAAACGTATTGGGATTTACCGCTGTAGACACCATTTCACCTCCTTCCTATTACATGAAAGGGGGGTTGGATTAAAATAGAAACACAAAAGATTAGACAGGACACAAGGATGCGGATAACTAACAAATTAACTAATTAAATATTTATTTACCTGCAGTACGTAGCAGTGGTACGTCGATATTCTCCTATCCGCAAGATGGCTTTGTGTGCAAAATACTGACTAGGCAGTGATTTATCAAGGTAGAGTAGGAAATAGTTTGTTTACAAAAAAGTGAAAGTGATTGTTTGCTTTGCTTTCTAGAAGAATCATGCATATAGACCCGTGGTAACGGTTCACAGTGGTCTTTCGTGGTCATAAGGGTTTACTGTACTTTCTCACTCCGGACACTAGTCTCTCTTTTCGAAGGTTTCCATTTTCTTGGCCTTTTCGCTCCCCCGATACTGAATCTTCTTCTCTCAATAGTTAAAATGTTAAAGCGTCCCGATTGAATTCCAACGATCACAATTGGTACCTAACGCAGTTGTGAGGGGAAACATTTTCATCTCGGCATGTGATACAGACACAAACACGTCGCTTTCTGCTTCGAACACATGACAAATCATTTTATCATCATCACACAGATGTTGTTGAATATGTAATCTCGCAAGAACTGATGCACCAGGGGGCTTCAAAACTCGAATTTTAATTTTTTCACTTCACTTATTTCAGAGGTTTTTTTTGGAGGGCAGATTCCTATTACCAGTGGAATGCAGTCCATGGCTTTAAACAAAAGTTCTTCACCAGTCCAGATGTAATCGCTAGGGGCAATGGAAATATTTTATCCAGCTCAAGAAGTGTCGAACGTTCTTCTTCTGAACCTCCAGGGTCTTCCTCAGAGGCCTGTTGTTCTTCAGTAAGTGCTCGGCTGTCACATTCACAATAATAACAGCAGCACTTCTGCCGCAAATCCCCGCTGCAGACACAGGAGTACATGTTAAAGAAGACGTCGGCCATACACACTGTAGTCAAGACACAATTCAGTGTAGCAGTAGTGATGCGCCTTCACAGAAGTCGCCGTTGATCATCATTAAACGATCGAACCAGAGCCGGTTCGTCTTTGTCCGGCTGAAGGACCGTTGACGTATTCTTTCAGTTCATGAATGGAAAGTCATTCACTGTGCGCATTCAAGTGAGCTATCTCTCTCTCCCTCTCCCCCCCGGTCTCATTCATTCACACTGGCAGATTTGTTGTACGCACAAGGCAAACGAGGTCTTGTTTTGATGGCTGGAAGAAAGATTTTGTACACATTGATACTTTGAGCATTTAGCAGAACGACTTACACAAGCGCTTCCGTAATAAACGTCTTTGTACCGTCGATTATATGAACGCCAGCTCAAAAATCTGTTTACAACCTGGTAGAAACCAACTTATAGGACAATAAGGGTTTGTTATTAACATTTTTAATGATTGAGAGTTTGGTGAAAAGCTGAAAGATCTTGTCCGTTTTTAAAGAACAAAAAGAGGTTCAGATTTTTGCACAGATTTAAACTCCTGTAACGGTGCTCATTCAGATGGACTCGTAGAGAAGCTTCTGCATACCACACAAGGATCGTTATCATGTGAGCTACCTGGTTGTTTACAAATGATTAATAATAGTAATTATTATTCTTAAAACAAATCAAGTTTTTTTTTACATAATAATAGGATCCAAGTGCTCAATAATCTGCGTGTAGTTTTACTGGTGTGCATGAATTCTTAGGGCAAAACCAAACGCTCTCCAAGTGGGATTTAAACCTTCGCTGGGTTGCTGACCTCTCGCTCGATCACTCAGCCAACACAGGTCGGTACAGAGAAGCTCATCTATGGTAGCACAGACACACATTCAACTTGGTGAGGTGTAAAAGTAAACAAACAAACAAACAAACACTTTGGAGAAAACGTTTGAGCAAAAGTAAAAGAAGAAAAAAAGAAGTTGCTAGATTCAAAAGAAGAAGGAGAAATTATGATATTTAAACATTTTCATCATTCAGCCTTCATCTAAAGGAATTTACAACCAAAGGTTAAGGGCCTTGCTTAGGGGCCCAACTGCAGCAACTTTAGCAGTGCTTAAGATCCTGTAGCTTAACCACTAGATTGCAGCTCACGTCTTTACTCCTTTATTATGGAGCATGTAATAAATAAATCGATCGATTTTACCCTTCAGTCGACTTCGACCCTGGGTTACTCTGTGGACCGTTACCGATACCCAAAGTATCTCGGCAATTACATTTTATTGGGTAGGTTGCCAGGTCTTTCCCCAACCCTGTATCTCTACAGGGATCTTGTGTGTGACTACTGGACAATTTACACATTTCCGATCAACCTAGTGCATGTTTTTGGGCTGTGGGAGGAAACCGGAGTATCCGGAGGAAACCCACGCTGACACGGGGATAACATGCAAACTCCGCACAGATAGTCCCCAGCCCGACCCGAAGATCGAACCCGGGACTTCTTGCAATGAGGCGAAAGTGCTGAACCACCGCCCAATATATATATATTTGTTAAATAGACAGGTACACAAATACAGCACAATATAATAAATCTGCACCGAGTGTGTGTTAAAAGTTCATCGAATGTTTTCCACTTGTGATGACATTATTCTTAATGCAACTCTAATCGTGAAAGAAAGCAGAAAACATTTCGCTAATCTCTCTACTACTTTGCATGAAACGCTTAAAAGCACGAATCAGAAATCTTCGAAATTACAGATGCATTAACCAAATTTCTGCAGAATAGAAAACACAATTTGCCGCTTCCTGTTGGTAGCGGGACGTTTTTACTCTGGTGTACATTATCAGCGATTCTTCACTCGAGTCGGTTGATTAAGTTTCCATTAGCCATGTTTACCAGTCCTAATGGTGCTGAGTGCTGCCGAAAGATGTTCTGCACACGTGACTGCCATGGATGGAGCGGAGGTGGAATAACGGCACAGAGACTCGATGACAGTCATGTTAACGACATGACAGATCTCTAAACAGTGGATTCTGCAACGAGGTGAAACTGACAAGAACAAAACTGTAAATCCTTCCATCTTCCTTTCCCCAGCACTTCATTTAAACACTTTTTCATCGCTCGGCTTTTACACATTTGGGAACCGATTTTATAGTAATAAATGCTCTAAATCTAAAAGCCAGGTACATCTGAAGAGCTCTTTTTTTAAACGCTATAAATCCATCCACCCAGACCCACACATTTTAAAAACATTTAATTTTTCCCGTTAGAATAGATTGTTGTCTCAGTGCAGATTTTATTAAATGTCATTTAATGATCATTTTATTGTTACCAGATTTGTCATGAAGCTTCTGAAAATGAATCGTGTGTTAATTTACCTGCAGGCAAAAATCTTCGGCAGTGATTTGTTTACTCTGTTTACATGTAACTGCAGGAATCGGTCCGGAAGCTGAGAAGTGAATTTACTTTCGTTCGTGGTTCTTTATTTAAACAATGTTTGTTTACCACCTGCTGTAGGTCTCATAGGTTCTTCAGAAGCATCACAACAACCTTGTAAGCAAAACTACTTGTTTGAAAGTGCAGCCATGTTGGATAGTTGAAACCGCAGAGCGAGCTCACTGATTGGTTGCAGCATAACATAAACAAGGAATTACGGCGACCTGTCAAAACACATTAACCTCCTGAGATCCAGACTTTTCCCTGATGTGCGTTTTTTATTTCGTCTAGCTATTTGTGATTAGTAGGACCTA
>JAOUQU010426638.1:0-10433 GCA_028566735.1 Ammoglanis amapaensis
GAGACTTTATAAACTGTCTGACTTGTCCAATCAGGGTTGCTTGCGTTTATCCTAGTTTTAAAGGCACACAGAAACACCCCAGACAGCTCATCAGTCCATTCCAAGGCAGACACACACATACACCCAGATTCTACAGAAAGTTCACACAGGCACAGGCGGACCAGGGGCAGTGATGGCTTAGTGGTTATGGTACAGGGCTAGAGATCAGTCAGTAGTTCAAGCCCCACTAACACCAATGTGCCACTGTTAGGCCCCTGAGCAAGGCCCTTCTTGCTCAATTGCTAGAAAATGATGTTTCATTGTAATTGTAACTCGCTTTGGATAGAGGATCTGTTGAATGTTTAAATCTAAGCTCCGCAATGAGGCTTGGCAAAGGGCCAGCAGGAACGATGGGTAGTTGTTCAGAGTGAAAGCCAAATAGACTCCCCACAACTTAGCTAGCTGAGTCTAGGAATAATGCATTGATCAGGATTTGACTCTCCATGGGTCACATATTAAATGAAGTGGCAGTCTCATTGTCCTTAATTAGGGGATCTGCATCAGCATAGAGGTTGCATAAAGCCTTTTGGTAAAATCGGATGCGCTATACCGGGAGGCAAATAAGGAAGGAAAGAAAATAGGTTTTAAAAAAGATAACACTGATGACACAGTAGAACAAATACAAATTTATTTCTTTGTATACAATAAGTAGAAAGCAGCCGGTAATCCATTCATTTTAAAAAGCTTTTTTTTAAACTGTTTTTTTCACAAACAGTTTACATAATGCATCTAAAGGGAAAAAAACAATGTACAAAGTGTTACACTTAAAAACAGGCAAAGATGGGATGTAAAGTAATCAATCTGTCAGTGGAACATTTAGAGGTTAAAAGCTACATGATGCAACAAAAGAGACGATATAATGTTACAGGTGAAGAACATTTTCTCGATTTCAGGACAGGTCCAATATTCACCAACTTCAAATAAGTGGTTTCATTAGTGAAACAAAACTAGCAAAGAAAGCCCTTGGCATGTGTTATGGCGTGTTCTACACATCGAACATCAGCCACGCTACAGATAGCAAAGGCTCTAATACCCGTGACAGCTCACTTACTTTCATTTAAGGTAATTACACTGTAGATATGAACAAACGTACAAATAGAACCACCCACTCTGGCTTAAAACATGACATCTGAAATTTTAGACAATCGAGACATGAGCACTAAATGAAGCAATGCGAGATGATGATGGTGGTGATTATGTGATCATTCAAATCTGAGAGCTTCACCATCTGTGTGTCTGTATGCTTCATATAAACGAATCTGTTTGATTCTTGTAAGATTTAGATTAATAAATAAAGTTGTGATAATATATAAAGTGAAATATTTGTTTTGTTTTTATTTTTTTTGTTTACAGGTAAAAAGTCAGTAAACCTTTGGAATAACCTGGATTTCAATCTTATAAATACTTATCCTAAGTCATAACACTATGCCTGACTAGGCTCGAAACTGAACCCACCCTAAATCAACTCTAACCCTAAACATAAAAACATTAAATCATGCACAGGCGAAGATGTAGAAAACCCAAATGATGCCAATGCAGTGCCACTTATAAGAACATTTCACTGGCACACCAGCTCTGAGATTTAATACTCCTCAGCTCAAATCCTGGCCTTGCTACTGGTGTACTGTGTGCCACATGGACAGCAGTTAGATTGGCTGTGACTCAGTAAGATCCTGGTAGATTGGTTGTCCAATGTATCTGTAGTCAGGCTGACTGCGGTACATCCCAGAGGTTGCACAGGGAGCATCCATAGAGCAAACATGACAATTGAGTTGATTCTATAGATGCCCTTTTGGGTTCAAGTCTGGGACTCAAGTCTCTGGTTGGTTGGAATGACTGGGGTCCTTAACCGCTGTAGAAGCACCATTGGCAGAGGCATCTGTTCACAGTGCATGGGTGAAAAATGCTTTCAATAAGGGCTGCATGTTCGTTGGTTGGATCATTGTGACCAGCAATATAAATGATAAATGAGAGTTAATGCATGAACAAAATTGAAAAATAAATAAATAATAAAGCCATATCACTGCTTTTATAGGTGTGCACAACTTGCAAGGACAGATCGATACCCAAATTGCCTTCCACACTTTATATACCTTATATATCTCATAAATCACTACTTTAATAAAGTGTATTGGCAGAATGTGTTAGGTTTTTATGACGTAATAAAATACCGGTCACATTGTTGTGAGACAAACATCCCAACTTAACATTGCCAAATGGTTTGGTCAGAGGAGACAATAACTCGTATAGACATCTTTGTAATGTGGTGATGTTCCGCCTTTTTGTCCTGCAACTGTGATTCTGACACCATTCTATTAGAATCGATGTACAGTAGCTCGTCTGTTAGATGACAGCTTATGTAAACCAGGTAAAACCCCACAAGAGCTAACACTTAGAGATGCTCTGACCCAGTTCTGTAGTTATCACTATTTGACTCTTGGCGTATAGTTCAAATCCTCACGCTTGCTTGTTATTACCGCCTTCAACACATTAACTTTGACCTCTAACACACAGGATCTATTAAGGGACGCTGTGGCTGCAGGTCTTTCTTCCAATCAACCTAGAAGTTAACACGATCATCTGCCTAACTGAAATCAGCTAATTAAACTAGTGAAATCGGTGGTGGTCTGATCTGGTTATAATGACTTCCAGCAGCTACATCGACCCTTTGAGGATGGGTTTGGGATCCCTGGTCTAACAGGCGATGATGGATCAGATGTTATTCATATCGATGTTATTCATTTCACCTGTCAGGGGTTATAATGTTATGCCTAGTTGGTGAATACACTAGAAATGTCTTAATTCCAAACCATAACACATTTCCTTAGATAATGACACGTCAACGTCATATCTGCTTTTGGAAAAAGCACTGGAAAGTGGAATTGAATCCAAACTCTATTCAAGCAATCTCAAGCAAAATAATAACTTGTATTTCATGGAAAAATAAAAGATTAGCAGCTCAATTCAATCTCTACCTTACTTGCATAGTAGCTGTGTATATTAGAACTTGTTCTTTTACTTTTCCTCATAAGTTTCTTACTATCTCTGCTACTTTTTGTAAAATTCCTGAATCTCCATGCACTGCTTCAGTTGCTAAATTACCAGAAGCATTTGAATTCCACACATTTCTGAATTCTGTTGTATTTCTCAATTTGTTTTTTAAACTTAGAGGTTAGCACAGTTACCTCACAGCAACATGTCCCATTCTGTGTTTGTATGTTCTCCCCTTGTCTGTGTAGATTTCCTCTAGGTACTCTGGTTTCCTCCCACAGTTCAAAGACATACAGTCAGGCTATTTTTTGATACTGAAAATGCCCCGTTTGTTTGTCTCTGTACTGTACAACAGCTCAGTAACATGTTCAGGTGTTTGGTGTATTAACCCAGTGTGGGTCCCACTCTGATCCAGGTGTTTAGTGTATTGGCCTAATGAGTCCTGCATTACCAACTGCTATTAATGTCCCACTTTGACTGGGTATGTGAGTATCAAACATTTTTGGTTACCTTGACGTGACCCTGGTGGGGCATTGGGTTCGATGTAGGTATCAAACCAACCTTCGAATGTAGAAAAGTGAAAAGCAGTTACTTTTTTAAGGACATGAAAGGGAATTATGAAGCCAAGTTTCATCATGTAGGTACTCAGAAAGTGAGATAATAAGTAATGAGTGTGTGATGGCTTTGGCGTTTCTATATAGATTAACCGATTCATGGAAGTAAAGGAAGACAACACAAGTTAAATCTGATGATTTCAGTCTATGATCTTTGGTTCTTTAGAAGAGCCGCTATTTAACAATAGTTGAACTAAAGGGACAGTTTTATTACTTCAGCAAACAACTAGTACTTTTTCAGTACTACGATATATCTAGATGAACAAAAGGCCCTTAAAAGTTTACTTTCTATAACGGGTGGAACTGTGTATTGTGGTCAGATAATAAGCACTTCATGTCTTTTTTGAATACAATGGAGGCCTCATGTGTTATAGGCAACAAGTCCAAAAACCATCAGGATATGGGGCTGTGCTGTTTACACCTCTGTATGCAGCAATAATGCAGAAAAGTACACTGAAATCCAATATAAAACTTTAGTCACGTAATTTATTAACGACTTATCAGTGGTCTGTTTTACACAATATTTCCACAAAGATTTTTCATGTATATCTGGCAACCCTAGCACTGTAAATAAAACTATATCACTGTGTTTTCCTGTGTGACTGAATATGTATTTAATAATGCAAGAGTAATGATGTGTGTGAACACGATGAGCCAAAATGGCTTGACAACTAGTTCAGAGCATATCCAAAACTGCAGCTCTTGTGGGGTGTTCCCATTCTGAATCAGTCTAAAGAAACAAAGAAACAAGGCTGTGCCCATGTGATCTGATCCAACAGAGAAGCTACTGAAGCTCAAGTTGCAGTAAATGCTGGTTCTGATCAAAGGGCATCCTGATTCGAAGATGATCACTGATGTTATGGTCAAAGAAGCTGGTCAACTTTATTCTTGTTTTGTGTGTACTTGCCTTAATTTTAAGTTTCCTTCTCAGTATATCCCACCTTGCAAAAACATGCAAAAGGTGGGATATGTTGCCCCTAGTCCACATCACTAATTAGGGCGAATTTGTTCAATTGGAAAGTCATTGATCGGTTTATTCATACATTATTTGTTTTACTTGAATTCAGAGTTGCGTTTAAAATTCAGGAATCACCCTGGACAAGTCATTACAAGGCACGCACACCCATACACACAGACATAAGGCAATAAACAAATGTTTTTGGACTGTGAGAAAAAATTAGAGGGATCTATTGTTAAGTAAAGAAATTGAAAATGTTTCATCTACAGTATGTACAACAACAGTAAGCAACTGTAAATAACAGGAAGAACATGACAAACACAAGACCTTGTGTTTATGGTTATAACCCCTAATATGGCTTTGCCATTCCACTCAATTGTCAGCCTTCTGTTTGTAAAGTGAAGCATCTGCCTCTGAACTGCAAACCGACTTCAACTCTTGACATCTCCCAATACACATAAGACTAAAGCACTATAAATTAATCCATATTTCCTTAGAGATCCCGTGATACGTGTTTGAGTGATGGGTGAACGTAACAACCCATGAAAAGGGTCACATAGAGGGGCACTCGGTTAAAGCTATAAGAGCAATGATGCTGCACTTCAGCAAATATTTCATGGCTTCTCTCGATATTCTGTTAGAGCCACACAGAAATCAATCAGATATTTTTTAGAACCAGAGCCAGAACAGATCATGACTATGTATGTGTGTATGTTAGTGGCAACTTTATATAATAGAAGGCAAAATGTTAAACTATTAAAACCATGGCTGGTGGTAAGGTTATTGTGCTGTACTGAGTAGCCACACACACCTGCTACTTTAGGTAGCGAATGAGCACAGTGTTCGGATCAAGCATTGGCCTTTGGCACCAGGAAAAAATAAGAACGCTAGTTTAGCACTCAGAATATCAGTCATTCTTTACTGCTTTACTGCTTGCATAATCCAGACCAAACCCAGGGTTCAAGAGCAATGCGATATCTGCAAGAAAAAAAAACAGTAATAACATTTTATCTTCAGTAGAATTTAATAAATTGTTGAATGCTTAATCGAAAACGAACCCACTCCTTCATCCATCCATCCATCCATCCATTCTCGTGATTTGCATTATTAATTTGCGTGCCTATTTGCACCCCGGTACATGTAGCATTCACCACACAATACAGATACTTGCACCCAAAAAAGAAAAAGGGTAAACAAACAAATGGCAAAGTTCCATACTAAGGTATAGACTATACAACAAGTATTTATGTGAATAATCAGAGATCCTGCACCTACCTGCATCTACCTACACCTGACCCGTGAGTGGCTATCTAGATGGAATGGATCAAAACCCTTCCAGATGTCCCCATCCATCTGTAGTACCAATGTCATGTTGAGCTGCTGCACTTAGCCAGGTGAATGTGATACATACCCGATTGCTAGTGCAATACTGCAGTAGTGTCTGTACTAAGACTTTTGGCACATCAGATTCAATTGCTATTTTTATTCTTGAGTATAGAAATTGTTTTTATCTAAAAAATAGCCTAACAATAGTGATTTATTTAATTTAGTAAATTATTTTGTGATCTTAAATTAAGGCTGTAGATAGTATACATTGCTGCTTACACCAGGGTGTAAATGGCATCTGCTTCATTGATTTGCCAAGGTTTATATGCTAGATGCCCTATTTATCAGGGTTTAGGACTAGAGCAATATATAACAGTAATTCCAATATTGTTAATATCAGATAGATGCTAAATAGATCTGCACACCTTTTACGTCCTCATTAAGCTTCCTCAGACGGAAAGACATTTTTTAGCTGCTCAATCACCTCTTGTAGCTGCAGAACTGTGTCCTGCTCCGATTCCAAATATTCACCTGAAAGTATATAAAGTATATATCACATGTATAATAATAACGTACATAAAGTGTAAGGAAAGTGGTCTCTGTTGTGACTTTGACCTGTAGTGTCGGTATCTGTCGTCTCTTTACTAGGTAGCTCACCATGATGCACCCCTGACATTGGTGAAGACAGAGATGAGGGCTCTGACCCGTTTGCCTCAGAGTCATCTTTGGGCTAGATAGATGAGATGGGACAGATTAGATAGACAGATAGAAAAAGAGATCCACACACGAACAAACAGACAGAGACAGCCAGAAAAGGTAGACAATCTGCAGCACCCCTGCAAACAATATAAATCAAAAAATTAAATAAACAAGCATTTTTGTCATCACATTAAATAACGGAAATAAATGCCTGAATGTGAAGGATTTTCTGAACCCGAGTGACTTTTTTGAAGCATGGATAATAATTGTACATGATGCACATCAGTAGATAATTGTGTCTGAAAATGAGCCAATTTTTCTCTCCACATAAGTAAGTTAAATACAGAGACTACTCAGCGAGCTCAGTGAAGATTATATCCGAATTATATATGCTTTATTGATATATGTATATTATATGTATATATACAGCAAAGAAACTGATTTTTACTTTACATTGGTCAACTTTGGTCTCTGAGCCAAGTATAACACCACACACATTGCTTATTTGTGTACTTTAGACTCCAAGTCTCACTCAAAAACAAGTGTTTCATGTACAAGCAGCGTAATAGTAATAATCTGGTGATATTAAACATAATATATTCTTTCAGCTGCTCTTATTAGGGGTCACCACAGTGTATTAATAATTTGGCTTTGTTTATTTTTTACTCATGATTCCTTTCCTGATACACCCAACTATGTATCAGTCATTGAGACAGTCACTACAATGCAATGGTTGGAACTCAGGACCTTCTTGCTGTGAGGTTACAGTGCTACTAACTTAACTTACGGTACCTAGATAACACATGTAGGATAGACCTCAGGAACATTTGCTGTTGTCAGCGATGCTGGGGTAAGTGTGAACTCTTTAATACCAGGTTCCACCAGGAGTCAGAAGCTTGTTAAGCATGTTTATTTAAACAACACTAAAGTTCCGAAATTCAACAGTGGCAACAATTCCTTCTCCATGGAATCAAACAAAACACTCGCAGAAGACGTTTACTCGTTACTCTCAGAAACCTCACGCCCAACCATGTATCACAACGGATCATTTAGCAACCCTGCCTAACCATCGGCTAACTAAAAGTTGTCCTAAATCAACCAAAAACCAGGTAAAGGTGAGCACAGGGTTGAACGCAGGTGGAGGGCTTTGCTGAGTGTGCAGGCTCCGTGTTGCTATAACAACCACCCACAGTTCCTAACAGCTGTGCGGCTACAGTGCTACCCACTCAACCACTGTACTGAGATACCAAATGTGGAAAAATGCAAACAATCAAACAAACCCAACTATGTGAATATCATTACTATCTTAAAATGTGTTGCGTTACATGCACAACACCATAAAGCTAAAAGACAGTGCACACCAAACCAAACATCTAACAGTAAGACACAATAGTAACTGTAAGACACAATAGTAAAGCATGATATAACAGGAAACAGTTTTACTGCTGCAGGACACAGACAGATTAACAGAATTTATTACAAAACATTCAATATTGTACTAATAGGAACAATAGCTGAGGTTTAACTTCCTTGGATAATAAAGCAAAATGATCAAAACTATTAAGCTATTCTCCAAATAGCTTAAAAAACAAAGAGTTCAGAAATGTGTTTGAAGTGTTTTAAGCAATCAGTGGTAATAAAGTTTTAAGCTATCTCAATTCATGTGAAAAGAAGTGATTTTATAAGACCATTGAAATCACACCGTATAAATCAAGGTTTTGTTTCATTTTTGAACATATTTTACTTCAAGATCTGTTTTCTAACTGGAGCAAAGGATTCCCTTATGTACATTCCATCTACTACCGATTCACCTTCAAGCTCTCTTAAGTCAGTCTGCAATGATGATTTAATAAATATCCTTTCCCGCCTCAGTGAACCTTTTTTAAGCTACACTTCTTTAGCTTTACTTTTGTATGCTGTAACTGTTGCCTTGTCTCTTTCTTTGCACTCTCACCATTTATTCCTTGACATATTCAGCTAAAGCAATAATCTCTTCTATGTCTTATTATTTCTCTATAGTCTATATCATGTCTATATATAAAAAAACATCAAGGCTGGAAAAAAAGCATCCTATTGTGTCTATATACTTATTTTTACCCTCACATCATTTATTTGTTTGATCTCTTTGGCGTGGCCACCATATAGCTTGGCATCACCCTAGTGCAGGTACCAAGCCTGAATAAATAGAGTAGATTAAGTCAGTAAGGGCATCCGGTAAAAAACACAAAGCAATAATCAGATCACGATCCACGATCATCTGACTATAGGAGATTATCCTTTTTATATATGAACACAGTCTATTAAATATTTCAAAAATGAATCATCGTGTACATTATATACTAACTTGCAGTAGAAGCTCTCTGAGTCTGTGGAGTTGTGACTCCAGTTGCTTGTTGTGGTCTTCCAGAATCTGCATACGAGTTTCCAAGCGGCTCTTGTGCTGTCGAAGGACACGGGCTTCGGCCAGAAGCTCCTCATCTTGCTGGTCCAGTGGCGAGCTCAATCCAGAGAGGCCTTCCACCAGCTGTGGTGCTGCAGCTGCTGCTTCCTCATGCTTCCACCTCAGCCGGCGATATTCACTCTGCAGCATTCTGCATAGTCATTCCATACAAACAAGTTCACACAAAAAGATTGAAAGGCTCTATGACTATCGCCCACATACAAGATCACCCTCCAGGTGTGCTTGGGTGGTGTAGCAATCTATTACAGAAGCCCTAAAGGGGATAAAGGAGATTTGAACATTGTTTAAGGTATACCAGCCCTACTTCAACACACCACCAGGCCATATTCTGCATTTAATGAAAGAAAAAGATTATTTATTATATATGAGAGTTTTATATATCACAGCACCAATGGTGGTGCAATAGATCATCTGAAATATAGAACTGACTATTGCATGACCTCAGCCATCCTTCTCAATATTGTAGCCCCATCCTGCCTTGCTCCCACTGTTTCCTGATGTTGCTGGACATTAAAGAGAATGAGGAAAATAATATAAAAAATCCATCGAAAAACATGAAAATTCATTCTTTTTCAGGTAAAAATCTATATTTATAATATATATTTATAATCTATATTCAATTTATTATTAACTTAATTACTTTTTAAATATTATATTAACACCAGTAATTGAAAGAATTAAGTCAACATTGATACATTGTCTTAAATTTATTCTTTTTTCAAACAACACATGAGAAAAAAATATTAGAAATTAAAGTACAAATTAACAACAATATTAAAACTAATAATAGTACTAGTTAATCAAAATAGATGTAAATAATTGCAAATAAATAAAGTATATTGTTTACAAGTTGCCAAATGGGGCTTTGGTTTTAAGCATTTAACAAACTAAAAGTGTAAATAAAAATATTTAAATGAATTTACAAATTTTACACATTAGCAGCATTTAGGATTTTTTGCATTTGCATTTAAAAAAAAAATTCTATGACTTAAAAGTTTCAGTCGAGAAGCTCAGAAATAGTTTAAATAATTTTGTTTTAGAAAATTTCACACAGAAATAGTCACATTGTCTCTAATTAACCTGAAAACCATCCAGAGTTCTGAGAGAAACACCACACATACACTGGGAGAACATGAAAACTTCACAGAAACACACACGAAGCCTAGTGGGTAGAGCTTTGGGCTATCAACCAGAAAATGTAGGATTCAAACCCAGATTCTGCTACATAGTTTCACCCTTGAAGAAGACAGACTGAGCTGTATGACAGCTAACCCTGCGCTTCCACACGAGTTGGGATATGAAGGAATTTTGTTAAACTATTTATATATGTGGAGTGGTGTATATA
>JAOUQU010426658.1:0-10433 GCA_028566735.1 Ammoglanis amapaensis
ACCAATGGAATTTGGCCGACTAGTAATTTTTTCGGTCGACCAACGAATAATCGATTATTTGCGGACAGCCCTAATATTTTTATCATGCCATTTCTAGGATATCTAAACAGTGGTATTACAGACTGTGGCAAATCATATATTTGTCATGATGGGAAGTAATCTGAAAAAGAATTCAGTTGAAATCTTGTAAACAGTGACTCTGCAAGATGCCACCCCCGCTCCCCCCTGTCTTAGGAAAATCATAGCCTGTGACTAATCTGTGACTAAAGGTCTATGACTTGTCTTTAGAAGTGAGAAGGTCAGACTATTATATGCTTTTGCTGCTCCAGTTTGATTATGAGATAGATCATCAAGACGTGTGCATTGTTTACACCTAGTAGGTCATCTGGTTACTGGTTTCGCATACTATTTACTAAAAATTACGTACCTGTGAGATTTCCCTCCTGAATTTATCGTATTCAATTTGCCTTCCATTGCTGCTGATCCCTGATTGTATTTGAGGAGAGTACATACTCAGCTCTCCTCCGACATGTGTGCAGTCTTTGCTGACGCCATTATTTCATCCACGTTTCGATGATTGTATGTAGAGATAAGATTTGATTTTATAGCAGTAATTGATAGTTCTGGCGTTGTGGTGGTGAATCACTTTGAAGTACATTAGATCTCAACACTGAACTATTTAAAACATGATGTTGTTGAGGTGACAATATGGCACACCTGTCCCCGATATGACTTTAATAACCTAGCTTTATAAACGCCTGACTTCCACTGCCAGTTGGTCCAGTTCACTATCCGTATTTTCACTGGTTCCTGTTCTCCAGATAAGCAGCTTAAAATGTTCTCGCCGTGATTCATGTTTATTCTTTCTTTGTTTAATTCCTATTCCCTCGTTTTCTTTTTTCTGTTGTTTTGTTCCTGCTCATTGTGTTTTTTGTTTCGTTTCCGCATCCCAAATGTTCCTCCAGTCTTCTACTACTTTAGCGTCACTACTTGAGATTCAAGCTCTCATCTTGACATATTTTACAACCAGGACACTGAAACATCAGTCCTATTCTTGAAATAAGTGATAAGCGTACATAAATAAATAGTTTAATCGAAAAGAATAATAGAATAATTCACATAATATCCTAGTACTCACCTGAGGCATTGCCGAGAACAGGTCTCTGTTTCCTTGGCGGAAACCTTTCTGCCCTTTTTTCTGCCCCAGCTGCCTCGTTTTTATGTCAATCTTGTCCAACAAAATATGGAGTCTTCTGGTAATTGTCAGGCCGAACCACACATTAAGTATGGTCGTGTTCCTCAGGCGTCTCTGTTAATAAAGAAAAATAACAGTTGACATTACCAGAACGAAAAATATATTAAGTTCAAATAAAACAAATGATGAGCATCTGCAGGTCTGCATAAGCAGAACTTAATGCAAATTCACTTACACAGTTTTAGGGATTTAGTGCACAAATTATAGCAGTGAGCGTCTGTCTGTCACAAACGTCTGTTTGCTAAAACAAGACCAGGCACTAACAGCGTCAGCTAACCAACCTCTGTTCCATAGTGCAGGACCCAGTGGCGGCTATAAACACATGACACAACACACTAGGCGCACCAGACACAATTTTCCCGAGCCAGACACCGTACGGCTAGCCATGATCGAAAAAAGTTACAGAAGCCGTCTGAAAGAGGCGACTCGGCTCCATGGCTGAAGAGATAGCAGCCCTGAAGCCAGTTTCAAAAGGAAGCGAGAGAACAAGAATGCTGAGCGGCCGGGCTATTTTTAAACAACCCCTGCAGCACCCTTCCACCGCTGCCTACAGTCAGAAGTGGAGCGACCTAAACCGCCCAACAGTCTTTGCATAACAAATCGGCAGTACTACGTCGGCCAGCTGCAAACCAGACCAAAACAAGCCTGCTCTTCTTGTGCTGTGTGACATCATTTCCTCTTTGTGCAGCCACCAAGTCAAATGACAAACTTATCACCTCCTGATTCGCACAAACAAGTCACCCTCTTTAGCCCACCACAAAGTGCAAGGAAACAAAAACAAAACCTCACAGAATACAACCTCACCTTAGAGCTCAAGTATTTTAATGATGCTTATTCTGACAGTGCTAGTATTATATTAGTATGTATAAGGGTTCGAAAAACGAATGACTTTATTGTGTAATGAATTTTTCAAACCATTTTAGTGGCATCAGCAAAAAATGTTTATGATTAAGCGTCATATTTGTATAATATAAAAAATGTGACACCAAATTTGGCTTTACCACTGTTACACTCTTCTGAATGTCGTGATGGATACAGCGATGTGACCTGTGATCAGTGTGCTGTCTAAGTAAATTGACAGATCATACTATAAATACTATAATAGCAATTCACATAAAAGCATCAGAAAGTATTGGAACAATGGCTACTTTCCCTTTTATAGATTTGTGTCAAAGTCATATGCACCGTGAAATAATTCACCACCACAACGCTAGAGGGCGGCAGGCTTTTGAGGGTCTCATTGCATTTGCATTTACCCTCCGTGTAGGTGCAGTGTAAGAAATGTTATCGCAGATTATAGCTAATCGATATTAAACAACAATCATAAACGAAATATGGTAAACATCAAGTCAATCTAAAAGACAGCGTGTGCACTCCATTGTTCTCATGACCATGTTCTCCCTTGTGGTCTGCGTTGGTACTCCTTGTGGTTGTGTGGTGTAAAGAACATTCAGAAGCAATGCAGGGGGCTCTGTGGAAGGAGTTCAGGCATGAAAACTCGTCTCTAGGCCTCATCACATCTCAGTTAACAGGAAGATTGTGGAGAAATGTGTTTATGCTCCAATGAGTCTGAGTTTAACCATGATTCTGTTGAAAATAAAATCTAAATTCTAAGCCAAAGATGCAGAAAAAGTGATAGACGCATAAGAAAAGTTGGTAGAACTGATGTACAATATTTTACCGTGAGATGAACAATGTTATTTAGACATCATTTGATCTATGGAAATGCCTGATTTGGGAAAAGCATGATCAGATTCAGCTGATTTTTTCCCTATAATACCTCCAACACACAGCCCACTGTTTTATAAAACATGGTATGACATATTCACTAACTTTCTTACCCCGCTTCTCCAATCAGGATTGCCTGTGTGAGGGGGTGGGGTGGGGAGCTTAATCCTATCGCAGCTTTTTAATGAGTAAAAGTCACACAGAAACACTCTTGTATGTAGTTTTTGTAGTCAAGTCATTGTAGTCAAGTCAAGTCAACTTTATTTCTATAGCGCTTTTTCCAATAGACATTGTCTCAAAGCAGCTTTACAAAAAACGAAAGGACGAACAAAAATGCCTGTTGAGCAAGCCGAGGGCCACTGTGGCAAGGAAAAACTCCCTGAAAAAAAATAGGAAGAAAACTTGGGAGGAACCAGACTCAACAGGGCTCATCCTTCTTGGGGAAAAAAACACTCAGTCACTCTTGGGTGGTTCTGGAGGAAGTCACCACATCAGGCACTGCAGTCCCAACTTCTATCCTTAACCTCAGCAGGTAAACAGGTTTCATGGATTCCTAACACTAATTCATAACAAGTAAATATTATGTTGTAGATTGTTTAAAAAAACAAATGTATTTGTCAATTAACAAAGTTGGTAAGCAACAGTAGTTCTCTAAACGAGTAAATTGCACTATAAAGGGTTAATGAACATGCAATGTGTTACATAAATGATTGCACGTCACGTTTTAAGGCATATTAGTTTTATCGGACCGGCCGGTTATTAGGATTAAAACGACCGTGTCCCAAAGTGGTCCAAATAACCGGAATCAACTGCACATATGTACAATAACAAACTTGGAGTTAACTTAGAGATTTTATTTGAAGACTTGATAAATGTTTAACCACTTCGATGTTTAAAAAATCTGTCTCAGACCAAAAATTTAAACAAGAATGGCATAATAAGATTTCTGGTTTGACATATAAAATTTATTTTTCATGAACACAAAAATTCAGACTTATATCTCAACAATGGCTCATTTTAACCATTAACAGACATCACTTCACAGTTTAAACTCTCAGTTCTATTTACAGTCTTGTCAGTGTAACAAATTACTGACAAAAATAAATGTAGGATAGATCCATGATCATTTATCATTTGTAGAGAAAAGGAAATTGAGAAATCTTACTAAAGTCCTCAAAATAATAATAATAATAATATTGATAAATTTTGATTTGTATTGTACCAAAATGCATAATTAAAGACATTTATTAAATACTGTTTAAGAAAGCGGAGACCTTTTAAATGGGTGGCATGATGATGATCTTCTAGTCATTAATTTCTTATAGTTCAACAGATGTTTTATTAAATATTTGTTTATTAGCGCTATACATTACACTGTAAATAAAACCTTAAACAAAAGCTTTTGGCAAAAGTGTAATAGGTTTTATGTCGTTGTTTCCAAACAAGAGCTGCAAACTGTATGCCCATTTTCCTAGTTCATGAAGTAAAGTACATTTCGGTTGAAAACAGCAATTTAATGTACTAATTTTTGACATGTGTATCTGGCATCAGAATATATTCAGTCAACCTCATTCTGTATTGAATTATAATAGTTAATTAGTTTTAATAGGAATCACAATTTTCAGTTCTTAGATTTGTAAATGTGTATACTCTGTAATGACAGAAAATACGTACACTGAATTGTTTTCTAAAGCAAATGTCAAATTTAAGAATATATGTTTGTTAGCATGACTAGATGAAAATTATTTTAGCCTGTAGGATTGTTTTTTGTCTGTATGCCTACATGTTTATGTTTAAACATTCCGGTCCCCAAGAGTTCCCAACAACTTGGCCGATAGTCAAAAATGCTTTGAAAGACCACCTATGATCCACCTCAAAACTACTATCCATGTCACTGTGGATTCACATAAATATTCTCACAGTAAGAATTGATTAACAGACGATGCTATTTTTTCAGTGGTCTACACTACCGTTACCCATCTGGAGCAAATGGACTCCTGTATCCATATGCTGTTTGTGGACAAATCCACTTTTAACAACATACCGCACCCTTAATTTTGAGAGGGATTCAGAAAAAAATTGAGAGAATAAAACTTGATCTAGTGCCTATTCTCTTTGGACTGGTGTGGTGGATACTGGGCTCAAAGCTCATGGCAATTGTCGCTAGATGGTGCAAGACGTTGCTTCCAGAACTTTGGTATGAGGCGGGTGGTGCCGGGGGCGCCCTCGGTAAGAACGGAGACACGGAATGGCCAGAGGAGGCGACGTTGGCTGGGTCGGTATGTGATAATAATAAAACCCAATAACGGTTTATTCAAAAATCCAAACATGAGCGTCATTGTTGCATCATAACATGTTGTGTTACAAATGTGCACTAGATTTGAAGTTTCTGTTACAACTGAAAATTTATTGATCGCGCAAATAAGCTGCACCCCAGTTTTTTATGTTCGAAATTTTGGAAAAATGTGCGGCTTATACTCGGGCCAATACGGTAGTTCAAGACTATTCTGGAGAGAATAAAACTATTAATATATCCTCATTTGTTTAACAGAGGCATACTATGTTCCCTTTAAATAACAGTGAAAAATACCAGTTGTTTACTCATTTATTTTGGCCATTATGCTTATATTCAAAAAATAAAACAAGTATATCTGCATTTATTGTAAAGTTTTTCTTTCAATTGGTTTCATTGCCACGGTTGGGTACAAAAACCTTTCACCTTATGCTTAGAGAAAAAATCTAGATATTTAATAAATGCTCCAAAGTTTTTTTTACTACTTCCAGAATTTGTGCATCAAACAATCTGCATCAAACAAATCGTATTTTAAGTTTTAAGATAAGCCGTACCGATTGTATTAATCTTCCTCTCTATGGATGTTTAGCTTCACTTATAACTAAGGGGATATGTGACTTCAATCACAATACACATGTCGTGGAAGCTGCATAATATGGTGAATAATTAAATATAAAATATAAATATAATACAAATTAATTTAAAAGAATAAAATATAAATATAATTAAAAAAAAACTGACAATACGCTTATTAAACAGGCTTTTTTTTTTTTTTAATCGAGGGAATATGTTGTTATAACAGTCTATACATCATTACCTTAGTGAATATCTGTAGACATTTCTGCATCTTCAGTAGCATGCTCACTGCTTTTACACTCAGTTCCTTGTAATGGAATTTTGATTAGCCAAGATAGTCCTATAGAAACACCAAAAGAAGTAAACTCAAAAAGGGCAGTGATTTATATTTTCTACATGTAGCAGACAGTTTTGTATAAATCGAATAGCATTAGTTACATTAAGGAACTGATCAGCATCAACCTACCAGTGATGGGGTTGGATCTAGTGACATTATGATTAATTCTGATTACTAGTCTAATACCCTAACCACTAGGACTCGGACTAGTGACTTTTAATTAATTGAATATTGCTAAGTACAACTTAAAAATGATACTTTCTGAACTTTATTGTAAGAATGAAGTCTTAAATCGACTGTGCATGGACAGTGTGTGTAAAGGATGAAGCGAAAGTTTGCTGGAGAGAGTAAAAGATGCTGAGAAAGTGGTTTTGCTGAAAATCATGGTTCTCTATAACATGCCTTTTGAATCTGAAGAGACATTGTGAGCTACGCCTCAATGCTGTGAAAGATTTTTGCTGAAATAGCTACGCCACTTTTGGACATACAATTACTTTCACACTATGCAGGGAGTAAGTGAAAGGGTGTGGGGTGAAAAGCTGGGCAGTACAGGGGGGAAAGGTTTAAAAGCAAAGTGTTTAAGCAATTTCAATTTCATGAAATAGATCTTGAGTGAACGTAATACAATTTTATTTTCAATTTAATTGGGGGTCACTGTGAGGACTTTGAATGTTCTCCCACTGTTTTTGTGTTGGTTTCCTTCTACAGTTCAAAGACATGTAAGTGAGATGTCACCGATGCCTTCATTACTCCTAAACACTCCTATTCATCCATGTCTAGGAACTATAATGCACTAGTTTGTGCGTCCTAGTGGCTAGGGTGGTGTTTAGTTGAGAGTTTCAGACTCTTGGTGCTGGTGTGCTATCAGAAAATACTACCGATTCACTGGAGCACTTTATTAATATCTAAAATGTATCTAAATCATAAAATATCCAGGATCTCATATTTGAAAGTAAAGATTATCACAGCTATCAGGTACTAAAAACTCACGATTAATCCTTTCCTGCCACGGGGGAGGTGCTTTTCACACTACATTGCATGAGCTTTTACATGTATAAAAGATCACACAGAACTGTGATAGCACTAACGTGCACTGTGAAAGTCCCTCACTCACTGGTAATAAGACAGATTGAAGCTGGATTTTTAAATATTATTTGTTAAGAGGCTGATTTTTATTTGTTTTTTTTTGGACAGAAAAGAATAAAATACATGTACATTGAACAGAAATGTGTCGAAAGTATTCGCTCACCCATCCAAATGATCGGAATCGGGTATTCCAATGACTTCAATGGCCACAGGTGTATAAAACGAAGCACCTCGGCATGCATACTGTTTCTACAAACATCTGTGAAAGAAAGTGTCACTCTCAGGAGCTCAGTGAATTCCAGCGTGGAGGAACTGTGATAGGTTTCCACCTGTCCATGACACTGATGTCAGAATCTAGTGTGGATAAACATGACTGGCCTCAACCTGAAAGAAACATATTTAGGATGAATTAGAGCAGTGACTGAGAGCCAGACCTTCTCATCCAACATATGTGATGAAACTTCACAAATGCACTTCTGGAAGAATCGTCAAAAATCCCCATAAACACATTTCAGAATCTTCCCAGAGGAGCTGATGCGGTTCTAGTTGCAAATGTTGGAACAACGTCATATTGAACCCTATGGATTAAGAATGTGGTGTCACTTAAGGTCATACAGTATGTGAGTCAAAGCAGGTGAGCAAATACTTTTGGCAATATGGTGTATTTGTAATCAAACATTTTGCAAATTAATAGGAATTACATGTGAGTTAATACATTTACATGCAATGCAGTTTTTAATTGAGGTCTTTGTCTTATATTAGGTACACTGAAGCGTTTTTAAAAAAGACTGATGATTTAATCCTCATATTATGTCACCAATCAATTCAACCCATTTCCATTTCGATTAAAAGTACTGGGTAGTAAGGGCGTGATGAGATCAGTGATAAAAAAAGAAAAAGTGAGGAGATTATTTAACAAGTTACATAAAAAACTCAATTTGTGTAGAATTCATAGGAATAAAAACATTCCCAAAGGCCTACTGACAACCATGTTATTAACAGTGTTATATGCAATGCTACTCTTTACAAATTATTAAATAATTTTGTCAAACAATTTGTAAAATGTCATGTGCAAGAATCTTCAGATAATACTTAATTATCTGAAAAATACTTTTCAGATAATACCTTGCATGACATTAAGTTAATTGTAATTAATTGTGACATAATAAAATATATTTTTTTAAACATAGTAGATGGTTAACCCTAGAACACTAACATTAAATTTATTTTAATAACGTTGGATATATTTTACCCGGTATAAAGTGCCTGATTTAAACACACAAACACTAATATAGAGTAAATTCCCCCCATAGTATGTCACTCTCTATCACTAATCTATCTCTATCTATTTGTTTATCGTCCGTTCTTCCAGTTCCTGGGGTCGGACGTTAATGTTTGGAGCAGAGTTTTCCGTCCGGATGCCCTTTCTGACGACAATTACCAGTAAGTGGTGGGAACTTGTGAGACTACTGGACAATTTCACAGTTCCGATCAACCTAGTGCATGTTTTTGGACTGTGGGAGAAAACCATAGTACCCAGAGAAAACCCACGCTGACACGGGGAGAACGTGCAAACTCCGCACAGAAAGTCCCCAGCCCGACCCGGGGATCGAACCCGGACTCTCTCTCACTAATGTCTGGTGAAAAACACTTTAATCCGTGCCTCATGAAAACAACATAGATGGAAGCAGGGAATCAACCAAACCATTAATGACATCAATGACCCCAACTCCCCAAAGTTCCATCCAACTCACACAGCAGCAACACAATAAAATTGCTTATTACTATTATGGTTTTATTGTTTTACTTGTAAAGTCATGAAAAGCACTCCTAAATAAAATTCTATTATTATTATTATAAAATCGCATGACAAAAATTGTGTGAGTGAAAATCACCCGGCATTAGTGTTCTTGGGTTAAAGATGTACCACAGCATCTCAGAGGGATTCAACTCAGGACTTGTACACACCAAAACCTACATTTTACAGTACCTGAGCATGATGGTCCAGACTGTGCTTTAGCTCCTTGAGCTCTTAACCTGACACTCAGACGATCTGCTGGAGAATTAATTAAAAATACTTTGCTTTAAAAGTTTACTTGGGTTATGTTTGTCTGATGATCTGAATCAAATATGCAAAAAAGAGAAAGAACTGAGATGGAGTAAATCCATTTTCACAGCAGTGTATACCATATGTGCCTGTATTTCTCTGTGTTTGTTTAACAAACACAAATTTATGAGCTTTGGGCTGCCAGATCCAGGCTAAATGAGCTCCTCTGAGCATAATTTAACCGCCCTGACTGCACCATCAAATATCTAGCTGTAACACAAAGTGACTGATGATTACATCAATTCTAACCATCTGCAATCAGTAACTCTTATTTACTAACACAATACGCAGTGTCTGCATTGTGTATACCTTCACTGTCCACACTAAAGGCTGATTTATACTTCTGCGTTGACTCGACGCGAGACAACCTTGTCACCGCAACAACATTGTTTTCTTTTTATAGTAGTGAAGTAATTCACCAGCGCAACTCAAAAGGGGTGTCAAGGTTCTGAGAGTGTTGTTGCGTTAGTGTTTTAAACCCTGCGGTTTTAGTGACGAGCGAGGAACGGTTGTTACTGTACAACGAAGGATTCGACATGTTTGATTGCAAACGAAACATCATAAACTTCAAGTTACCACCATCTGCAGAGGATGAACTTATTAACTACAAGTGTCCACGCATGTGATGTCTTGATGTCTATCGTGCTCTCCTTTGTGGCCTGCTTCCTTTCGATGCATAGTTGGAATATTTTGTAGGTGCATGTCTGGCAACGTAATACTTTAAAGAGTCATTTAGCTTTAAAGAGCCTTAAAATCTGCCAGTCTATGTTCTGTGACTTATGTGATGATCCCAGCATCAGTGTGTTAATGCAAACCAGGATGTTCAAAATCTCAGCACTGATGTGTGACCGGTGCATCTTACCTTCCACAAGAGGGGTGGGGGGTCATGTGGAACAGGACAGGTTTGCTTAGTTAATATTGTTTTTTTCTGTGATCGTTCCAGTTAACACTAGAACTACCAGGATTTTCATATAACCCCTTTTTCTACCAGAGGCTGCCAAATGGCATCTGGTAATGTTGACTTTTTTGGGGGGTGGGGGTTCACCAACTT
>JAOUQU010426667.1:0-10432 GCA_028566735.1 Ammoglanis amapaensis
GATAGATAGATAGATAGATAGATAGATAGATAGATAGATAGATAGATAGATAGATAGATAGATAGATAGATAGAAAATAATTATTAGTCATGAACGCTATTAGCAAACAATAACCTTCCTAAAATAAAAGCTTTTTTGGTTGACAGTATGGAAATGGTGATCACTCATGCTTTCTATTGGAAAATTGAGATTAAAGTATTTGTACTATATGAAGTATATTACAAGTATAATAAAGTATCTGAAGTAATTTAGCTACTTCTGAAAGCATGGAGAACGGATTCAGAACTTTCATTTAATTTGAATCATTTTACAATGCATCACAAAGCTAAAAAAAAAACTATAATTTGTTTTTACAATTCTAAATGCTATGGTGCAGAAACATTTTAAACAGCCATCATATATCAGCACCAAAAACATGCATACAGTTCATTAAAAAGATGTGGGCAGAGATCCAAACTTCAAGCTTCAAGCCAACTTCCACTAACTTACAGTAGAAGTTATAGAACACTTGGGTATCACATTGAAGTCATCATAAACACCTACGCACACAAATATTTCATTTTTCAGAACGGGGTTTCGTGAGATTTCACATTTAGCAGAGACCTCACATTTAGTGCCATGAACAGAAAGAATGAGCAAAAGAGTGCACTGCCAGATGACCTGACGACATCCTGAATGGAAACTGCAACCACCGTGATTACAGACGAACTAAGTCTATTAGAGACAAACCGACTCCATCTGTGATTATGAATCAAAGCAAGGAACTTATGTACCGATCGGTGAAATTGTGCTGCTGTGGATGATGAGTGATCTGATGATTGATATTGGTCAGGAAAGCCTCAGCTAATGTTCATTCCAGAGCTGTTTGGAGTGGCTGAAAGCAGGGCTCTGCAGGCCACTGGAGTTTCTTTAAACTGTGCTATATAGACCTCGCTTTGTACACATGGGCATTGGCAAACTGGAACAGAAAACTGCCTTCGTAACTGTTGCTGCTAAGAAAACATTAATCATACACAACACAACTTATAAATAATATAAAAGCATGAACACAATTGCACCACAAGTCACATCGTAAAAAACACAACTATTAACTACTATACCCACTTCTTTTTGAATGATTTTGTTGATGCACGATGCATGATTTGCGAGATGTTCTGTTCCTAAATGTGGAGGGAATGTCCCCTACCTTTGTTTAACAATACACAAATCAGCTATAGCATAATGACCTTCCTAATATTGTATAGGTCCCACCTTCACTGCCTCATATGCAACAAACTGATGAACTGTTATGCAATTTATTTATTCTAAGTCTGTTACTATACAAAACACCCTTGAATACGGTTAAAAGAACTATAATATAATTATAAAAATATAAACTTAGTAGTAGTAGTAGCTGTTCTATTAAGAACGTATCGAGCAGTTTAAGATACAATAGCTCAACTGTTGGCACTGATGAGCCTTGGCCAGCTTTGACACAGTATAACACCCCATAAAAATTACCACTAAGAGACTCCTAAGGGACAGTGGAGCCTAGTTAGCCAAGCTTTGGGCGATCAGCCAGAAGATTGGGCTTCCAAATTCAGACTCACTGTTGGGTCCTTCAGCAAGGCCCTTAATCCAGTCTGCTCCAGGGGTACCATACAATGGTTTACGTCATGCTCCATGCAACTTGGGATATGCAAAGAATGAACGTACATCTGTATATGTGTGATGACATAAAGAGTTTTTATAAAGGCTACAGTCTTGCAGATGCTCTGACCCATCTCAGCGTCAACATTGAACCCTTAGTTACTTGAATCCACTTTACTTGAATTCTTGCCCATTAATCCCAGCTTCTAAGAAATCATAAGTAAGGATAAAATATTCACTTGATGCCCTATAAACAAAAGGTTTGTCATAATGTAATGTCTGGAAGATGTAGGACACATCAAATACATTTTACTCAAAAATCAAATGTGTCATTTATCAGACTGATAAAATATTAACACTTAACAAATCATTATATCATAACACACCAAAATAACAATCATGCCTTCGACAGAAATGCTTCAATAGTTTCACTCCAAACCCCTGCAAAGGTACCCAGAGACACTGTGAACACCAACTGGTGTGCTAATCAATACACAGAAGAACTCAGGACAGAGAAGCCGGCAGTCTGAGCTGTAACCACGTGTGTCTCTCACTCAAACACACACACACACACACACACACACACACACACACACACACCTGTCACCACAACTATGTCCTCTTTACCTTTGTATTTCTCTCTGACGTTCTCGTAAGCCTGAATAAAGTCTTGCTCGTCTGCATTAGGTGGAAGACAGATAGGTTCATACATAGCCATGGCCAGCCTCTTCTCTCTCTCTCTCTCTTTCTCTTTTGTATCTTCTTTCCGCTGCCCTGCAGTAGATGTGTGTCTGTCTGTGTGTGAGTGTGAGTGTGTGAGTGAGTGAATGTCTGGATCAGTCCTCTGGCTTCCAAATGCTTTCTAAACTTCATTCCCAAACCGGTAGCAGCCACACCCCCTCCCCAGCCCAGGCTAAGAAAATAGCAGATACAGCAGCTGAGACCGCCTTTTAAAGACCCACAAACCCTGCAGCCATGGCCCTGAGGTGTGTCGACACACACATTTTAAACACACTAGAGCGCTAATTCAATGCATAGTTTTTGAAAGAAACCAGACACCAAGACAACCCACATGGGAAACAGGTCTTTGGGAAAAAGAGACAACAGAATATGTTTAAAATTTTAGATTCTTCAAGTGATTTGAACTTTTCACTTAATTTGTACTTGACATCTCAATAAGCTTCATGAAGAGACACCATGAATAGTTTTTCAATCCTGAAGGAATTCCTGAGAGGTGCTGTTGACCTGGTTGCCTTTACTATATGGTCAAGCTCATCCCAACTCATCTCAAATACGTTTAGGTCATTAGATTTTGGAAGCCTGGTCATCTGACAAATCACAGCACATCAAAAAAAGCATTGAATGAAAAGGCGTGTCCAAACTTTTGATTATTACTGTACAATGCACCAGTGCCCAACAGTGGCTGCTTGTCTAAGCTGGAATACAAACTCTCAACCTTTCAGTGGATACTCCTGAGAGCTAGATCAGACTACCTCTGGTCCTAGTGGTACTTGTATAGAATTTTGTGCGTATATGCATTTATGTATATAATAACATATACCATATTACAATCTATTGGGCAGCAAGGCGGGCAGCATTGTAAAAGGTCATAGGGATAATTCCAAGGTAAAGTGGTGAAACTTTCTTGCATGTCCTCATTGCGTCTAACTGGACTTCCTACAGATGCACCAGATTCCTTCCACAGTCTAAAAACATGCAGTCAGGTTAACTGTACAAAAGTCTCCTTAGATATAATCATGTGTGCAAAAAAAGACTGCTGCGTTTTGCCTACTGTGACCCTGAATGGTAAAACAGACACTGAATGAATCGTTGAAGTGTGTCAACGGCAATAAAAAATAAACGGTTCACTTCAATAGGAATCCCAAAAGTAGATAAAAAAGGTTGTGGAATGTACAGTAGTACCATAGTAACCTTCATTGGTTATGTCAGTATTGTTGGGTTTAAGACATCGAGTTTAAGAGTTTTTATCAGGATATAAGGGCAAGCTGTTAATTTATACCATGAGCCTGTGGAACTCTATATATTTAAAGTTAATAAAAAATGCTGGGGATGTTTTAACACTTAAAAAATATTCCAAATATGACAAAACCTCAACAAAAAACACTGAACAAAAAATGGCACAGCAGCACAACATTACACCATTTCTATGCTAGCAAAAGAAGCTGGTCTGACACTTTGCTGGATGGAAATATAATGAAAATGTGGTCAGGGGATTGGGGGCATATACAATGCTTGTATGAATATTAATATGAATAAAAATTACATTCATTGCCAAGTGCAATGGTTACAGAAAAAGGGCAAAATAAATAGAAAACAGTGCAGTGGTTCGTGTTGGTGCTTCTTATAACAGATTGTTAATAGAAGTAAATACCAATCACGATACACAATGTTCTATCACTTCCTTCCATTACCTGAGTTTTAAAAGTCCAAATAAAATCAGATCAGGTGGTGCAGCGGTAACACAGTTAAGATTTTGAATACATTTTATCGAGTCTTAGCTTTGCCTGCCTTTGTTGAGCGGCCATAAATATAAAATAAATAGATAGGTACAACTTCATTACATTTACACTATATATAAAACATGCAATATGACAAATATATAAATATGAATGCAATTTTATCAGCCCATTCATGACTTCTAATACAAGTACTGTAGCTAAAGTGAGGTGTGAGTTGAAAGTTAATCTGAGTGAGTCAAAACTCAATAAGGTCCTTAATGACATGTTATCTGGCATTCCACTCCTAAAAGCAGGTAGAAATCAAAATGATTAAGTTACACAGCCTTTACTGTACAGTGTGTACAACTGTACAACTGGCTGTAGATACTGAGGTGTACATTATGGCATGATTTTAAGATTGTAAGTCATGTAAAATTTAAAAGGTGAGCAAGACATGGCCAAGCTGGAATACTGACCAAATCATTAACAGGTACAGTTTAATGTTTTTGAAACTATGAAAAAAGTCTGTAACATAGCTGTCTGTAATGTGTGTAGAAGTCTGTCTGTAATGTGTGTAGATGCTGTCAAAAATGTGTGTACAGGTAGATATTGTCTATACTGTGTGTAGATGCTGTCTGTAATATGTGTAGATGTTGGTTGTCATGTGGGTAGATGTCTGTAATGTGTGTAGATGCTGTGTGTAATGTGTGTTTGGAAAAACTGAAAGAACCTTGTCATGAGCAGTCAGAAATATACAAAGAGAACGAGCGCCCCCAATCGTTAAATTCGTGTAAAAGCACCACTTCTTATCTAAACTTTGTATGTTTATAAGTAACTGTGACGTCCCAGCACATAAAACAAATATTGAGTATCTGACTGTATCGAATGTGCATCTGATTATGTACTAATATAATATATAATATAATAGACAGACAGAGAAACAAATATGCTAATTTTAGTGTTTTTGTGTGGAATTTGCACTTCTCATTTCTGTATGGGTTTCCTCCATATCCCAGGGTTTCCCCACACACACAAACCTCTCTGTGTGTGTGTGTGTGTGTGTGTGTGTGTGTGTGTGTGTGTGTGTGTGTGTGTGTGTGTGTGTGTGTGTGTGTGTCTGAGCATTTCTCTGTAACCTGCAACAGACTGGTGACCTTCTCAGGTGCTTAGTGTATTCGACCCTGTCTTCTACCAGGACCCTAAATAGAATTACGCAATTATAAAACTATTTCTAATCGCAGTGATGGAAATGTAAATATCTTTATATCTAGTAATCATAACTCGCTCTTCAATGTAATCCATATTTGTTTTTGAGTAACACCTGTTTTTTGACAGGCCAATCACAAGCATTGTCACAAATATTGTCAACTAGCTTCCACGTGTGTAATGTGGTCCCACGTGTCTATTCACCCATGATACATCAACAGGGCAGCCGTAGAGTGATGACTCCGGCAAGGCACCAAACTCCTAAGTGCTTTGTGCTCATTGCTGCCCCCATTTTACAGATTGGGTTATATGCGTAGGATTCATTCCTATGCGTGTAAAAGAACAGTGGTGACAGTGGTGAACAGTGATATTCTAAATACTAAACGTCACCGCTCAATCCAGTTTACAAACATGCACTACCTGGTCTGCCTTCATCAGATCACTTCCATTCAGTATTAGTTTTCAATAAATTTATCTAACTTGAATCAGATTTAATCAGATTTTCAGACATAAAGTGTCAAAACGAGTGCTGGAGTCAACAACCATAATCTGCTGACTTTTGATCAGTAGATCTGCAGTGTTTCAACCTTTATGAGTTTACAACTCCCTTATCGAATGTCAAAAAGTTAGTCAGTAAATAACATAAAATTAAAATATGATTGTCAATTGTTTACATTTTAAAAGATTATAGAATTATATCATTATTGAAGGCCTTTTGTATTTTGTAAACCTAAACATGTTAGATGTTACACAATCACAATAAGTAGGTAAATTAGTAACTAGTATGGGTATCATGAATGCTTACAAGCTAAACCATTAGTGGATCTTTTTTTATACTCAATGATGGGTCACGAAAGTTCATGAAAGAATTGTCACTAAGCTCTGAAAGACAATGTCAGCAATATTTCAAAGTAGAATTACTGTACATAATGCTGTGGTCATGAATTAGAGAAATGCATTTCTTAAATGCATTTCTGTGTGGAGTTTGCATGTTCACTCAGTGCCAGCGTGAGTTCACTCCGGGTACTCCGGTTTCCTACCACAGTCCAAAAACATGCAGGTAAGGCAAATTGAAATGACCAAATTGTCCATGACTGAGTTTAATGTGACTTGTGTATCATCAAAAACTTCACGTTTAAGACTAAACGTAGAGGCAAGTTTGTTGTTTACTTAAATGTTTTGGTATACAGTATCTGACATATTAAAGGCTTTTATTTCTATTTTATGCAAATATGAGAATGAAAAATGTCTGTAGTGTTCAGTGTTTAACTTGTTTTAAAATAGGCCCACATGTACAGACTGCATTTCTGTTAGTTGCACTCTGTTGTTATAAAAGATCAAAAAAAAAAATTAAATAAATCTTGTAAATATTTATAAGCTCCAGGCTCCAGGTTTTTCTCTCCTGGTGTGTTTGAGTTGGTTTGAAAGTTTAATACACTTCCTGTGTTCGACTCTTGACCTTTAATAATTAAGATATAAAGTCATGAAAGATATTAGTTGCTTTGCTTATCACCTGATGGGGGATATTCGCTAATGACGTGCTTTTAATTTTTATTTTTTACACCTCACTTGGTAGCCATTTTACCCCACCCCCACCTCCTTCCATCACATATTAAATCCATAGTTCAATTGCTACAGTGTGTGTTGAAGCCACAGTCCACCTGCAGTAGGCTTTAAGTACTCAGACTGCACTGCATTAGAAACCATTACGCTACTGCAGTATAGTCACATGAGTCACATGAGCTTGAGATGTACTTGAAAAAAAAAACACATGGGCAATTAACACAGCCTACCACTGCATCAGGAAATGTAACCTGACACTGCAAGTAATGGATATAATATCACCCAGTCCCAGAGTGTCTGAGCTATAACACTGGATTTCATATTTTTCATACAGAGGTGGAACATAACAAAATACATATTTACTCTAATGATTTTTTAAGCTAAATGTACTTTTACTGACTTTTATACAAACAGTTGTAATTCGCTACATTTTAAATAACATCTGTTACAAAAGAAAGAGTAAAAACTAATTGCATCGAAGAAGCAGATACATTAAACAGGGTTGCCAGATGTCAGTAGATTTATGCCAGAATTCAGACATTTATTAAAATTTATTAACAATAGTACAATCTAGCAACCCTGCACACATTGAGTACAAAGAGGTTTGCATTAAGACTGATTTACACTTTTCTGTCAACTTAACGCAAGACAACGGCGTCACTAGAACTATGAATGGATTTAAATACAGTTTCATAAACAAAACTTTGTAAACATCAAAGCACCACCATATGCAGTGATCGGCTACTTTAATGGTACACTCTGCAACTTTTTTTCCGTTAAGTAATTTGTTACATAATGTTTTAGACGATTTGTTGTCTGTAGAGTAAAAAAGGCACTTGCAAGTTCAGGAGTCGGCACCCCACACACTTTGCTGACTAGTCTACATTTACACGACATTTTTAGTATTTTGCAGACGTCTTCATATAAAGTGACTTACATTGCAGTTACAGTGTACAGTCTGAGTCTTGTTAAGAGTCTTGCTCAATGGCGCAACAGCAGCAACTTACCATTTGTGAGGTTTGAACTGGGTTCTTTCGGATTACTAGTCCTAGTCCTTTAACCTAACTACTAAGCTACTGCTGGCTACTAGTACCAAAAGTTACTGGTTTTAGTACTGGATTTAGTTTTTAATGTTTACATTTTTTTAAATGTCTTAAATGACATGTGCTTTAGCAACACAGGTAAAAACATTATTTGTTTTGAAACATTATTTAACTGGGTAAGTCCATATAAGCATGAATGAATAAACATAAGGAATAAGGAAGGTAAGGTACATAAAGCTCACCTGCGATACGAATGACTGCTCTTTCCGCTGGATCCAGCACCTCTGCTGAAGCAGACTTGGAACGTTTAAATCTGTGGTGCCTGGGAAGATTCCAAGGCAATGTGTCTCCTGGACTTCGATCAGGAGAGCTCTCCTCATCCCTCAGAGAGAGCATTCTGTGCCTCTCCCTGTTTCCTGTAGCCATCACCTTTTAAAACAAACAAGAAAGCAATGCAAATATGATACACTTCGTATGTCCTTCCATTGTGTCTTCTGGTGGCAGCATGATGGCCTAATGGAAGCACTAAAAGGTCCTATGTTTGAATCCTAGATAAAGCTGTTCCGGTCATTTATGTGTATGGTTTCCTGTGGAAGCCTTTGATTCCTTAGAAAGCCAGATGACACAATATGCAAATGAGGTGAACTGGAGATACACAATTGTCCATGACCTGTAACTACATGTCCCATCATAAATCGAACCTAAACTGTACATATTAAATCAGCGCCTAACAGCTAATACCAGGGAACACACATTGTTACAGGTTAACTAGAGCATGCTCCACACCTAAACAGAATATTTGAATGATAGCATTTGCATAATTCTAGAGTCATAGTAAGAATAAGCAAAGCATGATTGATATGAGATATGATACTGAAAGACGGACGATTCATCAAGCCTTAAAACCTAAAATGTAAACACCGAGTACCTAGAACCAATAGATGCCTAAAGAATAGTATCTAAAATATCTAACTATAATCTCTCATACAATGTGACACAGAATATAGTGTGGGAATGTTGAAAACAGTTCTGAGCAGCATTTAGCAAGGTCTACAGTTAGCTTAGCAAAACAATGCAAATCCTTATTCCGGATATGGTACTGCACACCATGTCCTGTTAGACAAGGAGTCCATGTGTGTATTCAGAAATCTTGGAAGCTGTATGCACACATATATTTGATATCACAGAATCGAATGACTTTATTTCTCATTACACATATCCAGATGTACAGTAGAACGCAATTCTTTCTCTGCATATCCCAGTTTGTATATAAGTTAGGATCAGAGCACAAGATCAACCATTCTACAACACCCCTGGAGCAAATGGGATTAAGGGATTTGCTCAAGGATCCAGCCGTGGCTGTGTACCGTAGCCTGGAACCCTCAATCTTATGAACGACAGCCCAAAACTCTAACCACTGCACTGATATCGAGTTCAAAGGAGAAGAAGAAATTAAGAAACACCCCAATGTTGCAAACAATTAGGAAAAATAATTTTAGCCTCTACATTAAATTTAAGGGTAATATCTGAAAGATTTAAGAGTTTCTAAAATCATATAAAAGTACCTTTAAAATAAATGTATTTTGAACACAAACATTGTTGCTTTTTTTTAAACAGAAACCATAAACAACGCTGATAATTTACTTCCTGTTGTTACTGGCTGAAGGACAGAGGTGTTGAATTATACGTAGGATCTGCCTTTGCTCGTTATCATGAATCTTTAATTACTGTTACTACACTGTTAAACATAGTTGAATGATCTACACACTGACTGGTTCAATAACAGTCAAAGTTCTGGCCACACTTTTTCTTCAATGATTTTCTTGATTAGATTTTATTAATTGTACACACATGTAGACCATGTGAAGACTATTTGACCAAGAACAAGATATACAATGATACAAAGATGAAGAAACCAAAAATCCAGGCCAAACAGTTACTTTGTTCGTACCCGAAAAAGCTGATAATTTTGAGACATCATATACAAAAAATATAAACACCAACTGTCCACCAACTGAAAAAAAATCGATCTCAAGCCATGAATGAATGCTATGCTTTCAGGAATAACATACTTATCATAGTGTTACTCGTACAGAACATTAGAACTTTAAAGGTATGTGTAATGTACTTAAGTCTTTTATTATTTACTGTAGATCAGGGGTGTCAAACTCACCTCACAGACCAGGTGGAACTGTAAGAAAGTATAAATGTAACTAAATGTAACCAAGTCAATCAGATCTTTTATGCTCTTGCAAGCCACATTAAATGACACGGCGGACCACAACTGGCCCCCGGGCCTTGAGTTTGACACATGTGCTGTAGATGATAGAAAGAATAAACAACTAAACCGTATTGACTCAAGGACAGCACTTTCTACTACAGCATCCTATAGTTTAAATATTTCAGCTGCAAATATCTGTCATCATAGTTTACTTATGCTTGGCGACTAAATAAAATAAATCCTTTTACACTTTTTCCTCTTTCTTTCTTTCTCTCTCTCTCTCTCTCTCTCTCTCTCTCTCTCTCTCTCTA
>JAOUQU010426677.1:0-10431 GCA_028566735.1 Ammoglanis amapaensis
ATATATACTTACTTTGGGCATGTGTTAAGACAAGTCCATGTGTTCTGCTAAGACTTGTGGCGCTAATATGCTTAAGTTTATAAGCATAGAAAAGAAAAGAGTGGGTGTAATTGAGCCATATATACAGCGTTTAGTGTTGTAATAAGGGGACCATTTACTTGTTGTCAAAGAAATACATGGTTCGATTTGTGGCAGAAATGTGCTGACAAATTACAACTGTTGATTTGGTAGGTAGTCATTTTTTATATAAGCACGAGTCACAATGGATATGCAATTCCAACCTTCCACCGGTAGATGTCAGCAGATCGGTAAAACACTCGCAGTCACGCACACATTTATTTTTTACTTGTTTGTGATACAGGCTACCTGGGATGCTGTCGTTTTCTTAATGACAATGAGATCATAACTGCTTCTGGAGACAATACCTGGTAACCTTTTATTTTATTAAGCAATAATAACATAAAAATCATGTTTTATCTCTGTAAATAAACACTGAATTGCTTAACTTTATTTTTCTCCTAGCTGTCTGTGGGACATTGAGACTGGCTCACAGAAGACCATATATGAAGGCCACTTGGGTGACTGTATGTCCCTGGCTATGGCTCCTGATATGAACTTTTTTATTTCTGGATCATGCGATTACACAGCCAAACTGTGGGACATTCGAGAGGGGAAGTGCAAACAGACCTTTTACGGCCATGAGAGTGACGTCAACGCTATTGGGGTGATTGAGATTTATTTTGAATTCCTAGTAATAAAATGTGTTTCTGTTTCAGTAAAGTCATTATCTAAACAGTTAAAAATATAAGCTTACAAAGGATTTTGTGTTGCACCCTTTCCAGATTATGAACATTTATAATCTATGCCAAAGTTTATAAGAATCATGACCATATACTTTCAAAACATCATTTTATTTATACCATAAGCGGTCATACGGAGTTGCCTCTGGTTTTCAAATACAGAGTAAATCCTGAGCAACACCACAAGTGTTTGGAGTGGGTCTGCCTATTTTCTTCTTAATTTCTACTTCGATGATGTTTCATTGATTTTATACACTTAGTAATGTAAGATTTCTTTTAGCACATTAGTTTGCCTGCCATATGAAAGTGCACATCATTTAGTAATTAAATCTTTTTCTCTCAGTTCTTCCCCAACGGTAATGCAGTGATCACCGGCTCAGACGACATGTCCTGCAGACTGTACGATCTGCGTGGTGACCAGGAGCTGGCTACTTATCAGGACTCTAATTCAAGCAGTGGCGTCACCTCTGTTGGCGCTTCCCTTTCAGGGCGCCTTATGATCGCTGGATATGACGACTTCACCTGCATCATCTGGGACGCAATGAAGGTTGAGAAAGTGGGTGAGTATGTCATTCAGAGCAAAAAAAGGAAGGTACAGCATCATCTTAGCGGAGGAGTCACCACACATGACTTTATTGGAGAACATTATCGCACAGATGTTAAACTTAAAGCCTGTCGTGTTATTTTATGGGCCCCCCGAGTGCTTAAAAAGGGCAGGTGACACGTGAAGTGTTACATTTTGCTACTGCCTTTTGGCAGTATTTACAAATCCCAGGTTCATCGTATGTGTGCGTGGCACTGTTCCTGGGTTCAATCCCCAGGTCATTTCTGTGTGGAGTTTGTATGTTCTTTCAGTACCCTAAAAGAAGTCTGGTTGGACTATTCTTATTATTGAATTTATCAATATTGGACTCCTCAGCATGTTGTAAAGTTTGGATCCAGTGTGGTTTGCTGAATGATTAAATGTTTCTAAAGTGCTTGCTATAGATCTGTCCAGTACCCCCCATGTGTTTGTATGTATATGTATATGATCATGTAACATTTGTCAATCATAAAGTTTTAAAATTATTTGTATTTTTTAGGAACTTTGTCAGGCCATGACAACCGAGTTAGCTGCTTGGGTGTTTCACCTAATGGAATGGCTTGCTGCACAGGCTCATGGGATAGCTTCCTCAAGATCTGGAACTGATTCACCACTCAACACAGAAGATAATATTAAAATTGATTCAGGGAAACAACCGTGAAGGTTAAAATTAAGAGTGATGTTTGTTGGGAACAAAAACAAAACAGGTTTTTGTGTTTAAGAAGGACTATCAGATATCAGGTATAGAGGCACTCTGCCAGTTAGCATGTTTTTCTTATTTAAGAAATAATGCATTAGTTTACATGAGACGTAGGTTTCAAATTGTTCTAATTATAAATCTTTCGGGGGGCTTGGCGCTACGTCACACGGCGTTACAGCCGAAAGTACTTGCCAAAGAAATCCTGCTTCTTTTAATACAGGAGCAAAATAAAAATGTTGAGAACAGATAATGGTTTAAGATATGTACTTTACGAATTACACAGTAGTATATTAATCTCAACATGACTCTGTAATGTGTAAATAAATAGAAAATACAGAAATTTGGATTTTCTTTATAGATACTTCGATGTGACTTTATATCCATATACAGTAAATCCCTACATACTGTCAGAAATCTCTCTGCCTTATCAATTTGTAGCTTTTGCTCTTTGCCTTTAAACTGTAATTAATCATAATTGTGTGTATTTTATTTTGACATTATAAACCATATCTTTGGTTGGATAGCTGTATAAAATGATTACACGGTCTTCTGCTTTATTACTGCATATTTATTCCAATAAAACCAAGTTAATCTAAGTCTTAAGTTTTTGTATTCAAACTGGATGACAATGAATAAAGCAGGAACATGTATGAAATACAATAACTATAATCTACAATGAGTACAGGGATGGTAACTGGAATTGGATGGAATCCAATATTTAATAACTAGGGTGTATTAGAAAGCAGCATGGTGGTTTAATGGTCGTCACCCTGTTTCCAAAGTCAGTTTAGAGGTAAGGCAATCTAGGTATTTCTTGTGTCAAGTGTCTGCATGGGTTTTCTCCAAGTACTCTGGTTTCCTACCCAAGTAAAAAAAATCACTAGTTAAATTGGAGATGCAAAGTTGTCCAATGGACACACAGCTCACAATAGTTGGGTTGGACAAAACTTGACAACATACACTGAAAAAAAAACTTTGTCTCTTGTAGAGCTTTACTGAGCCATTTAGTTTCTCTGCAAATACGACTTACCCAATGAATCAATTTATTTAGAAAGTTTATTATGGTTAAAATTAAGTCAGTAAAGTTAAAAGATCTCATTTTATTTACATTTCATGAAAACGACAGACAAGAAAAAAGTAAAAGAAATTTATGAAAGGAAGTTAAGAAAAGCACATTCACATGGCACACAAGTCTGTTAAAGTTAACAGCTGCTGCTTAACAGAAAACTCAGAGCCGTCGTACATATAGTGTTTGATATAACGGAGTTTTGTCCAGTTTATAAAGGATTTTTGCAGTTTAAAGGGTCAGTGGTTCTCTTTGTTCAGGGAGACAGTGAGCGCTCGTCTCTCTAGTTGACCAAACCGCTGCTTCTCTGGTGTAGAAACCTTTAACTTCATCTAAACAAGATGGAGAGATTAAGACATTATTTGTTTTTCCACATTGTTGATAATGCACCCCATCCCCCAACCCCCCCAGAGTCAACATCGGAATGCTTCAACTGTGGGTTCCATATACAGTTAAGACAGGATAGTTTGCGACTCATTCAGGTACAAACCTGTGTGTTCTTCCTGGGTGAATTGGTCACCTTTAGGACCTGAAGAGGAGATCTCCCATCGGCAATCAGAGCTTTAGCTGTGAATTAAAAATCACACATTACCATTAAAAAGTATCAACAGAATTTCACACACACACTATGTATTAGATAACAGAATTTAAATAGTGGCACTATTTTTGGAATAAGATTCAACATGGCATTATGTAATTTGGGAAAGCATATAAATGTTAATAGAATATAATGCTAATTACACCCCCTTGTTAGAGCAAGACCTTTACAATGATGACAAATAGTTGGCTTAAGTTAAAACTAAATAAATTAAGTAGAAATTATCAGTAGAAGGTTAACAGTCTGCATTTTATTTTTACATGCACCATTTCCCTAACACATTTGCTTTCAGCAGTAAATGGTCAGACCCAGTTATGTATGGCAAAAAAAACACCCAAAAGTCTGTCTTGCATGTGGGTGGTAATCATTTCTGTTCCCAAAAAACACAAAGACTGCAGCAAGACTCATTATTGATTTGTCTGCAGCCCAACACTTTCCAAATACATACACCGGTAGTGAAGAGAGAACTCACAAAAGCAACATACCTCTTTGTTTCTGTTTGTTAAGCACAACCTTGTTCTCATTTTCATCAATGGTCGGTTTGCGGGAGGACAAGGGGCTGCCACGATTCTGGACACCTCTGGCCCGGACACCTGCTGATCCAAATCCTTTACCCAGCCATTGAGGTTTAAACACAACCTGACTCGGACTGCATGGGTCAAACTTGGGCAAAATCATTGCAGGCAGGGGGGTTTCACTATCGACTGCTTCAGGAAGCAGTGGCTTGGGTTCCTCTGTCTGAACTGGACCTTGCTCTGGTACGACAGGACCACTGCATTCCACTTCCTGTGTACAGAGAAAAAAAAATTGGGGTCAGTGATCATAAATTAGATAACATTACAGTAATTAGATTAACATTCATTTGTTTTAACTAAATAGAGAAAGGTCACCTGTGCAGGAGGCAGGACAACTTGCTGGATGGGTTTACAGGGGATTGAAAACTGAGCATAAGCATGATCTAGGTCTTGTACTTCATCTGATGGAGGAAGAGGAGTAGCAGGACGCTCATCTGCTGAGGGGTAATATTCAGGAGAGTAAACACCTTCCCGGCAGGCGAGCATGCTGAGACTAAACTCTTTATTGAGAGGTGAGCCACCAAGCATCAGAGCCTCCTCTCCCTCCTCCAGTGTGGCGTCTGCATCCAGCTCCACCTGAACCTCTCCAACAACCACAAACGGGCTGCTGCAGAAGGAGCCATAACCTAGTGAAGAGCCCCTCGGAGTTGTTGGACAGTCTGTGGGTGTACCAGGGGAACTTTGGCAAGGAGGTGAAATTATGGGCTCTGTGGAGTCCATCTCATCCTCTTGCTGCACTGTAGACATGCTAGGGTGTTTGATAAAGGGTGCTGATGGGGCATTAGTGACCACAGATTCAGCAGAGGTTACATCATTGAGGAAGAACATGCTTAATCGACGAGCCAGTGATGTAACTGTGACTACAAAAGGAGAAAAAGAAAAACATGTTTGAATATTTAACTAATTTTTGATCAAGTTACAAACTTTGCCAAACAACGCTACATCTTTTCTTTATGTTTGGTTATTAGCATTTTAACTCTGATTTAACTCATAACAGACACCCACTATTTACTCAGTACACACATTTCAGCAGTACACAAGTCTCCAAGTCACCCGAATTCATGTTTTTGGACTGTGTAAGTAAACCGGTGGACCAGAAAGTAAAACCCACACAGACATGAGAACATGCAAAGTGCACACAAAGGGTACAGACCATGATCCTGTATTTTCAAACCTAGGGTCTTAATGTTGTAAGGTGAAAGCACTCACTTTCAACAAGAAGTCCCAGGTTCAATTCATAAGTAAGGCAAACTCTGGCTTTGTGTGTGGGGTTTGCATGTTCTCCCTGCGTTTGAGTGGGTACTCTGGTTTCCTCATATAGTCTTACGGCATGCAGTCTTATTAATTGGAGATACTGAAATATTTGTGTGTGCGTTTGTTTCTGTGCCCTGCAACAGACAAGCAACCTGTTTGGGTGTTTAGTGTATTTGCCAAGTTTGGCGTCCCACTGTGACAAAACATCCTCACAAATACATTTGGCTGGAAACTCCTGAACCAGACAAAACAGAAAATGATATCAATATGAAGGGGAATAACACCAGTGACCTGCTGTGAATGTTGATTTAAATCACTTGCCAATTCAAATAGTGGCAAATGCGCACCGAATTTTAACTGCCTTGTGGTGAAAAGTCACATGCATTTCTAACACATTGTAGTTCTTGAATAATAAATCATGAACTACATTAACACCACACTTCACCTTTCATGCTGTCTTTCAGTGGGGTGCGAACGATGCCAGGCGTTGGTGATCGTGGGTCAAAGCACATCGGTCCAATTGACTGAGGTTGAGTGACATTTGAGGTTGCACCACCCACCTGAAATACACAATATAGTGAAACCTTCCACTTTCGGTACATGCTAGTGTAAGGCTAATTGGTTAACTTACAGGTGTATTTATTGGTTACCTGTATAGGTGTGCGGTCTATCCCACAAGAAGGAGAACGTGGGTCAGCAAGCTCGGCTACACGCCTATACTTGAGCTGTTGAATGGGTTCTGGCTGTGGTGTTGATACCACCGACATTTTGCTTTCACTGGAACCCATGGTAGGCTTCTGGAATTACACAATAATGGTGTTGCATATGTAGGCAAATTACTGCTAGACCTACACAAACCCTGGCATTAACAGGGCAGTTGGGCTTAAAACAGCTTAAGTGCCCTTGCGCATGACACTAAAGAAAATTTAACTAAATAAAATTAATGCTTCCCGAGCACTGTGGCAAGGGCTGCACACTACATGTGTGCTTACTGCCCCCTAGTGTGAGTAAATTTGTTTCATTGCACTGATGGAAATAAAATGCAGAGGACTTATAACTAATAATAAGCATATTTTAAATCAAACGTTATTAACATAAGCCAAGCGTGCAAAAACTACATTGTATGGTCCTGATGGGTCTCAATGGGCAAAGAAACTAAATCATTGATGAGGCTTCCACTCACTAGTCTCAACATTATTTAACAAACACTTTTAGAGGCACCTTTTTCTACAGTTTAACAGGCAATATTGAACAATAAATGTGGCTGCTCATAACCGAGCTTCTTCCACACAGCAAGACTGCTGCCACCTAGGGGTGATGTTACGCAAAACACCCCAAGTGAACACACTACCAATAAAATGTGGTGACCCACAAGACTCAATTATTTAGCTATTTAATCACATGATTATTCTACTGAACTGTATGTATAAACTGAAATCTAAGCAGCCATAGAGATTATAATGAAAGTGTCGTTGAAAATAACTGATTTATATTTATTCTTGATTTCAATTAATTAAATATTGGACCAACTATGCGAAAACCTGCTACTATTGTTTAAGATATTCAAGTTTCTGCACTATAGCGATTTATATTTAATTCATATACTTTACAATACACATGCATAATAAGTAAAATCCTTCATTGTTCCTTATTTTCGGACGTGGTGCGATTTAGAACAAACAGATGCAGAGAATTTACCAAACAAATAAAACATTCCTCACCTGATAATAACTACGACGCAAATTCTGGTTTCTACAGGATCTCCTTATCCTCTATATTCTCTCGTTTACACTATTAACTATAAACTGTCATATAATATAGTGATCAAATGAAAACGACTTTACTCAATGCAGCTGCAATAAACTGAATCAGCTAAAGCACGCAGTATTTAAATCTCCCTCAGCACGGCTTGCAGCGATTTTCAAACCAGCCAATCAGCGGCTACAAATGTGCCCGGAATCGGCTCACTGATTGGCTGAGAGCAGCACGCTAACTGGGTTTGCTTAGAACGATTTGAAATGAAACACCCTGTCACGTGACTGAATTATCAACTAACGTATTTCCCACCTCATACATCTCGTTATTATATTATTATCGTCTTAATTCATATATTGACACGATTAATGTATTATACTTTGCAACCTTATCATATGTGCCTTAGTTGCCAAATCAACATGACAATACATTATAAACTTTAAAAATGTTGATATAGTCGTACTTCCGCTTTCTACACAATGAACATCCAGTATAAACATTATTTTATACATTATTATCAATATATATTTATACATTCGTACTTCCAGTATCAACATCCCTGTTAGAAAAAAACATCCTGACTGAGCTGAAGCAGATTATTTAGATTAATGGCTTTAAAACTCTTTTACAGTTGTTGTTTTTTTCTGGTTTAAGTGGTTGGTCTGTAAATAAAAGTATCAAAGCTTTAACATAATTTTGCAAACACTAGATGTGAAGCTAAATATGCAAGAAATTATGATTTGCATACGTGTAACAGTATTTGATGAAACAATAAAACAAGTTAAATATGAAAATCTTTATAACATATTTATTTGCTATTTAGGGACATGCACTACAAGTTACCACAAAGAAACAACCCTCAATATGAACATTTCACCATTCTTAGCTCAAAGAACAAAAAAAATGTCTAAATACCAAATGACGGACTCATTTCAAGGTTTTATTGCCTAGATTTCATAGATAATTACATTACAGTTGAGAGATTTTTTAAAAAAATGCTATATTAATACAATAATTATGGTACAATTCACAAAATGAAAGCATTTACAATGAAGCGGATTAATTTACAGCTGAATACTGAATTAGATGAATGACAAAGGTCTGGTTGCGTTTCTAATCTTACTTGCTGATGGTTTGTGTTCCCTACAGGTCATATTCTGAATTAATCAAGGTTTAGTGTCTTGTTCTCAAACAATTAGGATAAAAAGTTTGAACAAACACAGTCATGCTGTTTTACAGTACCTGGTGTGCATATTTTCACAGGGAAAACAATAGATTTGTGAGTTATGAATTGGTGTCGACTTCATATTGGTAGCTGCTGTTGCTCTTTTCCACGTACCCTGTGTCCATGCTGGTTTCAGAGCTGATAACCACAAGAATTGCTAAAAATAATGCAGAGAATATGGACAGTATCGCCCATGTTTCATGGTGTTGGCATGGCAGACATGTTCGTTCTCTAGATAATCTGTATGTGAGGCATTAATTACACTACTATATTAATAATGTAATAACATTTAAACTAATATAGTATGTGTTATTTAGTCACATAAAAGATCTGACATGGAATACATGTCACTTACAAATCTCTAAAAACTTTTAGCTTTACCTTTAAATGTATCGCTGGCTCTCCGAATGAGCACCAGCCCTAAAACCAGCACAAATTCAGTGGAAAAGTGGCTTAAATGACCTACCCTGGCTACCAAAGTTCACTGATCTAGCCGAACTATGTATCGCCCATTACTACACCCATTGTCACTTGTCAATCAGTCAAATCACACATGAAGTGCATGTGCCGAGTCTTCCACGCTCATTTGAATAACCATTACCTTTTCGTTCCCACTGTCCCTTTAACGGCTCGTGAATAATCAAAATCGATTTCTTCAATTTCCTGTATTTCCGAGACATGTTTCTCCACATTCACACAATATCTTTCTCCACTCCTTTCCCTTCTCCCACCCTCAATCTGTCCCTTCATCCCTTTGACAGAAATGTGCCAGCAACGTGTCCAGATCTCGTCGATCGGCTGCGACATACAGCGAACTCTCCCCCATCATGCTCAGGGCCATGCGCAGAGTGGACCAGATGTTGTCCGACATGACGGTCACAGCGGCTACAGGGGCTCGACCTGCACCTCCCTCTACTTCTCCAGCAGCCTGCCTCTGTAGGGAGAGCGCCTCTAGAAAGTGCTCCACCGCTTCCCTGCGTGTGAGACAAAGAAAGAATCATAAAAGTCTTGCACAGTCCTACAGAGCGTAATACTTTGTTAGTCAACAATTTGTTATCCTGGAGTGAAATAATGTGAACCCAAAAATACTATTATGCATTTCCAAAGTCTAATCCAGGGGCAAAGTCCATGTCTGCAGAGTGACGAATAAACGTTCCTACCTGTGAGCTCCCAGGTTGACACAGCTGATGCCCAGGTTGTAACGGCTACGCACAAAGCCAGGTTGCAGTTCCAGGGCCCTCCTGTATGCAGCAACAGCCTCCTCAGAGCGATTCCCATTAGCAAGAGTAGCTCCTAATTTATTCCATAGCAAATAATCCTGCAGATATATCAAACCAAGTTTACATTTACTTAGCATTCATAATTTACTAAACTGCACCAGACTGAAATTATTCAGCTTATATTTAAGTTCATAATAGTGTTTATTTACAGTACCAGTCGAAAGTTTGGACACACCTTCTTATTCAATAATTTTCCTAATTTGATTTGTTTTCTACATTGTACACTGTCCAGGCTATGTACCAGTTTTTTAAACAAGAAAAAGAGTGATTTGGAAGGAGCCGGATTGCAAAGTGAAGCAAAGTGATCAACAAGTGCTCAGCACCTCTGGGAACTTCAAGGCAGCTAATGGCAAAGCCAAGTGCAATGTGCAAAATGGTCATTAACGCAAGCTTGTAGAATATAAAATATTAAACATATTCTGGTTTTGGTTTACTACATAATACCATGACACAATATGTTCCTCTATAGTTTGGATATTTTCAACATTTTCAAAGTTATTAAATAAATAACCATTCATTATATATATTAGGGCTGTCCACAACCAAGGATTTTGCTGGTCGACCAGTGGTCGTCATTTACTTCAACTAATCGACT
>JAOUQU010426696.1:0-10430 GCA_028566735.1 Ammoglanis amapaensis
ATGTCCTTATGTTTATGTTTACATTATGTTTACATTATGTCCTTATGTTTATGTTTACATTATGTTTACATTATGTCATTATGTTTATGTTTACATTATGTCCTTATGTTTATGTTTACATTATGTTTACATTATGTCCTTATGTTTATGTTTACATTATGTTTACATTATGTCCATATGTTTATGTTTACATTATGTTGACATTATGTCATTATGTTTATGTTTACATGTTCACATTACAGTTTATCGTGGAAAGAATTGACTGATGTCACTTTTCCATAATTAATAAAATGTACAAATCAATCAATCGATAAATAAAAGCCAACCATGGGACGGTTTCTTGACGATTGTGAGCATGATCTCATTCTCGGGCGTGTCCGTATCCAGGATGTGGAGAGAGTTGTTGGTAATGACGACGCCCGAGTTCTCCTCCACGTGGATGCTGTTGACAGAGACGACCGGAACTTTGTCTTCCTTCGTGTGCTGAAAAACGAAGCACGTATAGCTGAGTACCGCACTGCCATGCTAAATGCTGAATGCTAGAGCGCTAAAGGCGGCTCGGCGACGGCGTTTACCTGAATGTCGACGGTCACGTCGAAGGCCTCCGTCTGACTGGAGCCGTCGCTGATGTACAAGCTGAAGACGTCTCGGTGGACGTTGGCTTGGTTCTGAACGTTCTGAACGTAGAAGATGTGGTTCGATGTGAGGTCCTCGACGGTGAACGAAACGTCGGGACTGATGACCTGAGCGCCCCCCATCGAGCCGACTGTGAATCAATGACAGAGATTTAAAAACCCTGCAGGGGGCGTTTGAGGGTGCAAGACAGGACCAGGGTCTAAACAAATAAACAAACGTCCTTTAGCAGGACGCGGCAGCAGCGGTGGGAACTCGACTTCCAGCCTCAGGTGAACGTTTACGATCTACTTCAGTCTGGTGTGAGTGTGTGTGTGTGTGTGTGAGTGTGTGTGAGTGAGTTTGTGCGTGTGTGTGTGTTACTCTAACCTCTCTTCTTGTTCTCGATGAAACCGTATTTCGGAGCTTTTCCCAGCCACACCAGCAGGTCCTTCTTTGGCGTGTCAGGATCAGATGCGATGATGTGATTGGCTGACACTTGGACCCGCCCTCCTTCCGGAACCTTCGAGCACAACAACGTTAAACCCAGAACTTGAAAACGTTCGTCCGGTTACGCTGGGATTGAAACGAGCGCTCACACTCAGGCCGCCGCGGACGGTGACGGCTGGCGGCTGCCGCTGCACAGATGTGATGGTGATGGTGCACATCTGGTTGTCCAGGCGATGGTTCTCCGCATCATAGACGATGAAATGGAAGATGTCGGTGACGGGCTGGTTACCGGTTTCAAACGATGTGACGTAACTGGTTTAAAATAAACAAACAAACAAACGTGTCAACGATTCAGCACTGAAACTAAATACTGAAAGTTGAAACCCTAAATCCAGAAATCTTGTACCGGATTTTACTGCGGTTGATGTCGTCCATGGTGAAGGACGAATACTCGGTCAGTTCCTCCTCAGAACCAGAACTAGTCCTGGTCAAGATCCCGTACATGGGAACTGAAACCAACTGCAGACGAATCTTCTCATCAGAGGAAGTCTTGTCCTACAAAATAAAAACTGCTTTATTATTACTTTATTAGTTTGTTGTTATTAGTTTATTATTATTATTACATTATTGTTATTAGTAAATTATTATTAGTGTATTATTTATAGTTTATTGTTATTAGTTTATTATTATTAGTGTATTGTTTATAGTTTATTGTTATTAGTTTTTTATTATTAATATATTAATATTAGTTTATTGTTATTAGTTTATTATTATTATTATTATATTATTATTAGTTTATTATTATTACATTATTGTTATTAGTTTTTTATTATTAATATAATATTATTAGTTTATTGTTATTAGTTTTTTATTATTAATATAATATTATTAGTTTATTGTTATTAGTTTTTTATTATTAATATATTATTATTAGTTTATTATTATTACATTATTGTTATTAATTTATTATTATTAGTTTATTATTGTTATATTATTGTTATTAGTTTATAATTATTAAATTATTATTATTGGCTAATTATTCTTATTAGTTTATTATTTTTAGTAAATTATTATTAGTGTATTATTTATAGTTTATTGTTATTAGTTTATTATTATTAATATATTATTATTAGTTTATTGTTATTAGTTTTGTATTATTAATATAATATTATTAGTTTATTGTTATTAGTTTATTATTATTAATATATTATTATTAGTTTATTGTTATTAGTTCATTATTATTACATTATTGTTATTAATTTATAATAATTTAATTATTGTTATTAAATTATTGTTATTAGCTAATTATTCTTATTAGTTTATTGTTAATCATTTATTATTAGATTATTATTATTAGATTATTATTGTTATTAGTTTATTGTTAATCGTTTATTATAAGTTTATTATAATTATTATAACTCCTAACCCTAAAAGTGAAATGTTAGTCCGGTTCTCTTTCATGAGTCCTTGTGTGTGTTTGATCTTCTCACCACGTAGGCCAGATGTGATGGTCTGATGACCGTGCTGCTCTTCTCGGCCACTTCCAGAGACAGCTGGGCGTCAGGGTGTCGCCGGGGTCCGTTCCCTCGCACCCCCAGTATGTTCACCTGGACGCTGATGGAGGTGACGGACGCGCCGTCGCTCACGGCGAAGGACATGTGATCGGCGGCAGTGCTGAGACCCGCGTGTTCGTACTGGAGCACGTTACGGGTCACGTCACTGAAGCTGAACGTGTCACCTGGGGAGGAGATTCGGACCGTCAGGGTCCCGGAACGTTCAGGAATAACGGGCACGGAGCAGGAGGGGGGGGGGCATTAGAACCTACCGTTGACCATGTGGATCTGAGAGCCGTGATCCACCCTGATCAGGGTCCCGTGTGTCGGGCGCTCCACCAGCTCGAACTCCAGCTCGTCCGGAGACGTGTCGGCATCGGTCACGGCTAACTGCTGCCCCCCTGTGGGAAGATTGCGAAACTTAATCTAAAACCCTAAACAACAAATCTAATCATAAACTTAAACCCAATCACAAACTTAATCCTAAACAATAAAACAAATAAACGTAAAACCCAAAGAATAAACATAATCCTAAACTTAATCTAAAACATAAAACTAGAAAACAAACCATGAACCCACTCATAAACTTGAACCCTAACCCTAAACCCCTAACCATAACCCTAATCATAAAAATGTTACCCTAAACATCCCTCTAGTGAAACGAATCCTAAACCTCACCTTAAACTGTAACCCTAAATACTAACCCTGTGAAAGATGCCTGTAGTAAGAAGAGTGCACTAAGCCCTAAACACTCACTAGACAGGGGATTATCTCACCGATAGGCGCTCTGCCCCCTAGGCTGACCTCTAGAACCGGGTCCAGGATCTGAAACACCGGCGGCTGCTGATGATTGGCCAGTAACAGGATGGCGAAGTCCATCTCTGGAGTGGTATGTTCTCCATCCGACACTACAACATCAAAACCCCGTAATAAACGACACGTTTGTTTTTATATCACCGTAAACACAGAGGTGGAACCAGCACTAAAGTGGTGTGTGTGTGTGTGTGTGTGTGTGTGTGTGTGTGTGTGTACACGATCATGTTATGTTTCCAGGTTGTATTCATTTTCCTTTTTATTGGATTTATTTTCCACCTCTGTATGATTGTTTGTGTCGTTCAGCGCCGACGTTTGTTACTACAAAGAGGAAGCAAAGAGACTGGAAACAAAAATCATGTGACACACAGAAAAAAAGGAAACACAAAGACGAGAGACCCGGCGGTGAGGATGATGAAGGTCTGAGGAGAGAGAGAAGTATAGATGAAGACCCGTAAACAGACCGATACAGAGAGGGAGGATGGAACAGAGTTCAGGAGGAGGGGTGTTGGGAGGCCGGGGGACATAGACGGGGGATAAGAGGGATGGGGCGAGGTTGTGAGGTTCGGTGGTGAAGATGCTGATGAGGTCAAATACCTGTGAAATAAAAGTTGATGGATTCTGGAAGGCCTGGAGAAACAAAACACATTAAAACGAACCCCAAAATTATCCTGCAGAAGTTTTAATTCAACATTTAACATGTGTTGCTTTGTAACAGGAGAGGGCGCTGTGACTGGGCGCTGTACACAAGATGTTTTCGTTCTGATGATGTTAATGACCTACCGGTAAACGAGTACTGGTAAAGCTCCTGCAGGTGCGAGGGAGCCTGTGGAGGCCTGTAGATGATCCTCCCGGCGTCCACGTCGGCCTGGGTGAAGAGCCGAATATGGCTGTAGGGCCGGTCGCCGTGCTCCAGGGTACCTACATATGACATCACAGTGTGTGGAAACCTTTCATGCCTTGGTTTTCAAACAATAAAAAATGCTGAGCTCCACAGCGCCCCCCTCTCTCTATACATGTTTCTCTTGTAAATCTGTGGTCAGTTTGTGTACTGCAGATCATCTTACGGCCAGTGAGATAATTTAGGCATCTGACCAAAGTAGACTCGACTTAGATCTAGCGGGGTGGGCCAGTAAATAAGAACAGAGGGCCAAGATCGACCCGCGGGCCCCAGATTGTACTGAATTATTTGTAGCATACAGACAGACAGGAACATCCCACACGTACCCATAAACCCCTGTAATGCAACTACTGGACATTCCAGAATTACCTTGACCTGCAGTTAGTGGCTTGGTCACGTTGTACACCAGCTTGTTGCTAGGCGTCTCCGTGTCGGTGAAGGACAGAGCGCTGGGTGTTATGACGGTAACTCGATCCTCCATCGCCTGCAAAAACAAATGTTTTAAAAAAAAGATAATACATATAATCCCCGGGTGGATGCTACCTTGCTTTGGTGGGAAAACCCGTCGACCTATTAGTGAAAAGGTCCGGACGTGATGTTGTGATGTCAGAACTACGAAATAAATAAACGTTTGTTACGTACGGTGATCTGTAGATCGGCTCTGGGAGCCAGCTGAGGGAATCCTGGAGTCTGAGGCATGACCCCGATTGTGAAGGTCTGAGTGTCGCTCCGGGTCTCAGGGAAGATCTCGCTGGAAACCTGGAAACACATGTGTGCAGATACAAATCATTACATCAGATTCTGGAGTCATATCCAGTTCCCCTGATGGCATGAGGCTTCCCTTCTAACGCTAAGAATGTGAATGTTTATGCTGAACATGCAAGAAGCTCAAACGAGACATAACGTCGTAGGTCGCTGACTACGTATACAGTAAACGTAAAGGCAGTAAAGCCCAGAAGGAGTAGAAACACAGACCACCAGGGGGAGCACTACAGCCATCGGCTGTTTACTATGTTTTGTTTATGATCTACGTCAACAACAACATTTCTTTCCCATCGCCTAAAAACGGAGGATAAACAGAAACGTGACAGAACCCTCCGAAACTCAACGCCCTCTAGTGTTGTAGTGGTGAATTACTTTACAGCCTAAAAGACAGCAAGGCAGCTGACTGGGTTTTAGAACACATCCCAATGTTTGTCTGGTATGTTCTCTGAATATTCTGTAAGATTTAGGACCGAAACGGCTCACAAATGTGTAACCACGAGGTCACCATGACATCTTAAGAGAATAAAAAATAAATTTTGACTTAAGAACAGAAGTTTGTATCTGAAATGTTCGGCAGTAAATCATAAGTTGTGGAAAATAAGCATAAAAACAAAACGTTTTGTATTTTTATTTTGTTCTGAGAAGCACTTCTGGCGTCAGGGGTGATTAGAGTCGTGCTGACATCTCAAGTACCTCAACGTCCCCTGAGAAAGCTGAGAACGATTCACTGAGAACACTCGTTTCACTTTAGAGGGGACATTAGACATTAGAAGCTGCAGTTTTAGGGATCGGCGCTTCTCTGAAAAGCACTTCAGTCAGACTCTGGGATTCGGATCGGCAACCTTCCCGATAACCAGCAGGACACGTGATCGGATCCAGGGGTCGTTACCTGAAACTGAAAGGTGTCCCTCTGAGCGCCTCTTCCGTAGTGGCGGTACCATACTGTGCCCTCGTTGACGTCCTCCTGGGTGAACGTGGACGTTCGTGTGGTGTCTCTGCTCTCTGGGAAGCTCTGCCACGAGTCCACCGGCCCGTCAGCTGGCATGGGCGCCAGTACGATCTCACCTGAACACACACACACACACACACACACACACGTATGTGTTCAGGATTCAATCAAACCACGTCGAACAACCAGACGAAGAGGAAACTTCCGGTACCGTATCTGGGCTGTCCGGCGTCCGACTGGACGATGTAAAGGATCTCTGAGTCACTGGCTCCTTTATATTCGGCGTGCAGATGTTTTCTGGACAGCTGGACCGTACCTCCTTCTCGTACCCAGGTCTTGGGGAGCGAGCGCATGTAAGGGGCGAGTCCGGTCTACAGAGACGATACGACAACATATATGGAGTCATGATGCAAAAACAAAAGGTTCAATAGAGCAAAGAAACTAATGTGAAATAAATGAAGCTCCTTGTGAATGTTTATGAAGCTTCTTAGTGAAACTGGGATTCGAACCCTGTAATCTGGAGCTTGTGAAGGGAACCTGCGTACTAAAACATCATCGCTCGCTTAAACTCTCATCAAAAGCTTTACGGGATCGAGGGATGAAAGGTGGATTTGCAGCTGGGACGCGCCGACGATGGTGCTTGAGTAAATAGGGCGTCTTTGGAAAGTCTGATGTTCTCGTAATGAGAATCGAACAGCTAAGTGGCATAATAATAATAATAATAATAATAATAATACAAATAAAACCATGTCATTAACATCAAAGCTGTCAGACACAAAGAGACGGCGTGTAAAGTACAAACATAATAATAATAAGATTTATAAAACTTGAACTACATTGAAAAGAATTCTTTTAAGAATTATAATGCATCATGAATTCCGAAGTCTGAAGCTAGCACACCAGCACCGAGATCCTGAACTCCCAGGTTTGACGAGCTCTTACCCGCTGAGCGACGTTGACCTGCAGCAGGACGTTCTGGTAGCTGTGACCGTCGTTCATTTGCAGGAGTAGCCGGTCCTGCGTGGCGCCGACATCGCCATCGTGGACGTACCGCAGCTGCTCCCGGGTCAGCTCATCCAGCCTGAAGTGGCTCACCTGGGCGTCTCCGTGGAGCCGACTCAGACGTCCGTGTCGGGGCGGCTCTAGGACCATGAGGAGGACGTCTTGCGGGTTATCGTGGTCCTCGATGCGGAGGACCGACCTGGTGAGGACGACGGCCTCGCCGGGCTCGATGTAGAGAGGCTGGTTTGTGACCACCGAGGGCGGCTGTGAGGGGAAAGGAACCGAGGAAAAGCGATACGTGAGAATGAGGAATCATGGGAGTTCATGCTAATCTGTCTTTCTGCCTGGTTTGATCTCTGAGCCCTACAGGACCACCCAGGAGGGGGATTCCGCATTTCACACAGCCGGAGACCGAAAGTAGATAAACGCTAATTAAAACGGCCTGGAGACGCTCCATGGAGCGGCGTGAAGGAGGCTCGACGACTTTCGGCTGTGAAGATTCACTGCAGGCAAGACAAAAGCTTTTAACTGAGACGCAAAGAATGTCAAACCGATTTAAACTGTTTATTGTTCTTAGTTCACGTCTCTTGGTCTCGCTTATCGTTACACGTTCTCACTTTAGCTGTGAAACATGTAAATAATCTCGACTTTACACTTTCTGCTTGTGTCAGATGATGATGTCACTGCGTCCCGAATCTGTTTTACTCTGCGTGACGACAAAAATAATGTTCAACCTAATCAAATTTAATCAACAAAGTCAGACCACTAGAGGGAGAAGACGGTCAGTTGCATTCCTGGAAAGGAACGACACCACGACCCCCGAAGAACATGCTGAATAAAACAGCTGCTCGATCCACCACTGAGCCATAAAATGCTTTAAAAGAAAACCAGAATAAAACTACGAGCTAAAAAAAAAAAACATCGAGCAGCTACTCAGTTCACCTGATGTACCTCCACCTCTACGACCATATTATACCATGTTATCAATCAATCACTAAGCAGAAACACTAGTCAATAAACTTGCTCGTGTTAACGAGAACACCTCGACCTGAAAGCCTTTGATGTGTTGCAGGAAATGCTTTGAAGTTCAGTTCAGAGGAACCTTTCTACCTAAAAGTGAATTATTGGGGTTATTGGATCAAAGTGGGATTAGAACCTTCCAGCGATGGTCACTCGCACACACAGAGGCAGATTATTATCAACGCCTCGGGGTGACTAGATCATTGAACCCGCCACCATTTCTGACCTCAGTATGGTGTTTAAAGGTGTGTGTGTGTGTGTGTGTGTGTGTTTACCTGTCGTGATACAACCTTCACACTAACGGTCTGCGGTTGGGAGAACAGCTGTGGATCAGCCGCCCTCAGGATGAACTGACCGTCTCTGAAAGCAACCAGAGAATCATAGTAGTAACATTATAGACCACCGGGGTGGGTGTGTGACTCTCCATGCACAAGACTGCACCCAGAACACTTACTTGCTCTTTTGGGCGGAGTGTATGAAGTGCACGTCTCTGTTCTTCACTCGCGCCAGACTGAACGTGTCGTCCTCGCCGAGCGTTCTCTCTCGGCCGCCCTCCAGCACCGTCAGGTGACCGTTGGTGGGGGGCTGTGATAGCTGCAGGACCAGGTTCCGGGACGGACTGTCGGGATCGGTGACCGTCAGGAGCGCCGGATCCAGCGGGGTCACGTCGCCGACGGAGACCAGGAACGTACCGTTGACGTGGAGCGATGGGCCGCGAGCGTTCGCTGGAGGAAACGGTGGACATATGAGGTGCGTCCCAAATCGCACACTTAGGTACACTTAGTGCACTTAGTTAACGCCTCTTTCATGGTAAGTGTGTCTTAAGTTGAACATGAAACTTCGGTGGGAATGATGAACGAACATTTATTGGTGCTCACGTGTTCACTGCTGCCCCCTAGTGTGTATAATAATTTCTACAGGTATAAAAGCTAAAAGTGGTGAAAATATGATTCTACATTATAGATTGTAAATGACCAGAATCGTTACCGAGGCATTCTCGGGTCGTGGCATCGGCGTAGTAACCGTGACCGCAGTCCGGCGTGCACTGTTCGGTTTTGAGGAAGGTGTCACGAGAGCAGACGGTGCACTTCTTCACGCTAGCACACGCCAAGCAACCAGAAGGACATGCTGTAAGAAAATAAAAGCATGAATAATAAAGGGCCTTGCTCAGGGGCCCAACAGAGGCTGACAGAGGTTCTTTAATTCTAATGTGACTGAACGAGCGCTAAAAGCTGCGACGTACGTAGCTTATCACTCACCCACACACTGATGTCCAGCGGGATCCTGGAAGTGATGAGGACCGCACCCGGACACGCACTGACCGTTCAGGACGACGTAGCGCTCGAGACACCGGAGACACCGGCCGGGTCCGTCACACCGCTCGCACCGATCGTCACAACCTGGAGGAGAGAGAGAGAGAGAGAGAGAGGGAGGGGATTCTCTGGTTAATATGGTCAGTTGGGTCGAGTCCTGAAGGATATAATGCAGTCAGGCACTGACTCAGGCATCTGTCACCGTCCTGGTAGGACCCCGGAGAGCAGACCTGGACGCACACGCCGTCCTGCAGGACGTGACCTTCCATACACTGTAGACAGTCCGAGCGTCCCGGACCTCGGCACGCGTTACAGCTCCAGTCGCACTCTGGAAACCGAAAACAGACAGACAGGCGTCAGGTCAGACGCCGATACGGACGCGGGGACGAGTCTTTCAGATCTCTGTGGTCCACATGGTTGTTGGTTTACATCCAACACAGTGATTATCACACTAGCTCTCTAACACTCTAACACTAACACTCTAGCTTATAAATTAATACATGTACATCTTTACACATTTAATAACAGATTGTCCAATATCGGCTTGTAATGAAAACACGTTGGGTTGTTTTAACAGAAATATCCGGTTCAAACCAGTTTTCCGGCCTTCCCGAGGTAACCGTGGCCTCGGGGAGGGGGGGGGATTCCTGCAGCTGCCTGTTCTGTTCTGGAATCTGTCTAATAATGGAAGTGAGGGACGTGTAATGTGTTATTTAGTGCAGAACATCCCATAAAACATTTTCCAACCTCCGATGGCAGGTTTCAAACACACACACACACACACACACACACACACACACACACACGCACACACACTTTGTAATCTTACCTCTGCAGGTGTGGGTGCTGGCGTTCAGGTAGTACTGCTGGGCGCAGCTCTCGTACTGGCACTCGCCGAACAACAGGACCTTCGCTGGGTCGCGGCAGGACGTACAGACGCCCGGCATCTCGCAGGTGGAACACTGTGGGTCGCACTCTGCAACACACACACACACACACACACACACACACACACACACACACACACACACACACACACACACACACACACA
>JAOUQU010426707.1:0-10429 GCA_028566735.1 Ammoglanis amapaensis
ATCTGAAAATACAGGAGAATCACTAGAAAAGAGGAAACACAGAATCAAACAATGGCAATCGCTGGGTACGTTAGAGAAAATACAAAACAATACTTCGCGACGAGATCGCGAAATGCCGACGCTTAAATAAACAAAGGAAGTAAGTGATAAATTACCTACAGCTGTGTGTGTGTGTGAGGAAGCGGGTGACGGTGCCGCGCTAGTAGGCGGGGCTAAATGTTTGAGTGACGGGTGTGGAAACCGGAGGTGAAACCGAACGCGGATTTCTGACACATTTGTATTGTGCTTTTACAATCAGCTTGACAGTGGTAAGGACCTCCAGACCGCAAACATCCCCTCTTATATATATTTTTTTTCTTTTTTTTTAGGTAATATTAATTGACTTTTAGAAAAGACAATGTTTGCAGTCCATGGTAGACATGTTTTTGTCAAGCTACATAAACTCTGTCCCCCAACATTTGGTTTCACCAGAGCTAAAGAAGGAAGTGGAATTGAGAAATCAGCAGGCCCCTTCCATCTCCATCAAAGTAATTCGCTAACATACTGTGTTCGCAAGCCAATCATCAGCTTAGCGGCTTAGTAGTATTTGTACTTGAAGATTGTATGGCTGCTGGCATCATCTTCTTATCCTGGCAGGGGCGGTGAGGAAACGTAGCAAAGTATTTGGTCTAGCATGTGCAGAACATTGATCTATTTATGGTAGCGCTCCATTGCTAAATTCGAATGACAAAGCATGCAGTGCAACAAAATGTATCAAAGAAAATAATGTTCAAAACATTTATTTTCAACAGAGGCTTCAGCTATTGCAACATGACTGTGGATGCAGACATTTCACTCAAGTTTAGGAGGAAAAATTTTTTTCTGCACAATTAATCTCACAGAGATGGACTTTGTTTTTGACAGGATAAGTCTTGAGAAAGTTTGGGAGGGATTTCAGCTGATAGGTGAGTGGATATCACCACTTACTGGGATAACACGAACTTAATTTTAAATTCTATCAGGCAATCTATTCATACTAATGGTGAAGTATAAAAACAAAGACACGAAGAGGGATTGGTTACAGATAGGAGGGATCGATTGCACATTATATTCAAGCTAATGGGCCACGCAGTGCCTAAGTGTTTAGCATTGTGGTTTGAATCTCAGACTGGGTGTTTCGGGGCCTTTCCGTGTCCCTGTGTTCGAGTGGGTTTCCTATAGGTGCTCCAGTGCATCTCACTTTCACATGTCGCACACGATGTGTTAGTGTGTCAGACAAACACAATAAAATTGTGGTGGTAAAATAAAAACAAATATTTTTGATTCTGTTTTAGTTATCTGACTTTCAGTCTCCCTGTTACTTTAGTTTGTGATTGTTATTAAACCCTGGTCCGTCTACTGTTGGTGTATGTCGAGTCCCCAAAACCATTTCCTAACAGTATGATCTTGCCACTTTGGGACCGCCACACACCTCCGGCACCACCTGTTCTCTGCTGTCGGCCTCTGCTAAGCGGAACCCCAATGCCAACGTCCATTGTCCATTCATTTGTACCCCGATGCTGACGTCCGCCCTCCAGTACCCCGATGCCGACGGCCACCCTCCTGAACTGCCGACGGCCACCCGCCAATACCCTGATGCTGACATTGAGTCACAAAGCCGAAGGCCGCTGCTGAGAAACCCGGGCACTGCCTAGTTTCTGGGCAAGGAGTTGCCGTCATATTTCCGGTGTTCCTAGAAATCTTAACCGACAATAGGCGGCCAGTGTCGGTCTTCACGTATGCAGCGGTTCCCTATCTGCTTTTGAGGTTCCTAAGACTCCGTCAAGTCTCATCCCGTCTTCAAGTCTAGTTCTGTTTGTTTCTGTCTTGTCCAAGTCATGTCCAGGTCAAGCTTCTTCATTGGGGGAGGGTTGACCTTAGAGGTGGGAAACTGTTAGGAACAGTGTTCCTCAATCCTTCTCCGTAACCTCCGGTCACGCCCCCTCCAATCATCACACACTGACGGGACGCACCTGATCCTGATGCAGACCAATTACCCATATTGGGTATTTAAGCCTGCATTCCCTGAAGATCGGGGCTAGATCATTGCATATTATTTGTGCTCTGTTTTTGTTTTGTTTTAGTTATCTGACTGTCACTCTCCCTGTTACTTTGGTTTGTGATTGTTATTTCTGTAGTTTTCTGTTCATGCTCTGCGTCTTTCTACCGCTGGTATGTGTCATGGCTTTTAAGAATCCCCAAAACCATTTCCTAACTATAAAAAAAAGCTGATGCATATTTAGGTTAAATAAGAAAGTTTTATCAATTTTTTTATCTTTATTTAATTCATCTATAATTTAACACCCATGAACGTGTGCATTAATACATAAATGCTTTGTGTGTAGTGTAAACTAAAACTCAGTGCACTTACGTAAGTTTAAGACACATCTGTCTGCTTAAACAGAGATAATAATTACTACAACTCTAGGATGCATAAATCAGTGCATTGCTGGTATAAATTTGAATAAAAAGAAATGCATGAGACTCCCACACCACACAAGATACTCCCTAACACACACTTCATGAATTCACAAGCACACACACTAGCACACATAGATACATACCAGCATCAAAACTCATGTTTAGTAGACGATTATGTTCAATTAGTAGTACTTAGTTAACAATTGTTTACTCATATACATATTTAAACAAAATAAATATTTCATTCTAATGGCTACAATGATGTAAATGACATCACCACTTGGCTTCTTTTATTTTGTCAACATTTCTAAAATTTCTTGATAAAAAGAAGGAACTTATAATACTACAACACTCAGATATTCTGGATAATTGAATCAGAATCGTTTATTTCACCAGGTATGTCACACATACAAGGAATTTGTTTTGGGGAGACACACATATATGACATATAACATGAACACTAAATAAAATAAGAATAAAAGTAATAAGAGTAATAAAATAATAAAAGGCCAGGAAAGATGTTAAAGGTGCTAAATTGTGAACTTTTATTGAGTCAGTTTGAGGAAAGCTTGAACCTGCCCTATAGAAGTGTGTGGTTCACTTAATAACTTTATAAATTTATATAGTGACTGCACTCCATTTTGCAATTACAACTGGTGTCTGTTTTTACCACTGCACCACAGGTTAAAAAGGGATGCATTCCAGTAGTGATGTTCTAAGATTTATATGCCGTTTTCAAACTGAATCCTGTTTCAGGAAAAAAAAAAGGAGACGAGTTGAGAGAAACATCATAATCACTGGGGATACAGACTATACTGAAACAATTTTTACAATTACTAAGTGATGTTACAGCTGCCGGATGAGTCAGACATGCCTAGGAGAGGTAGACACCTCAGAAGAAGACCACCACAATGTATATCTATCTTCACACCTATGATTAATATGCAAAAAAGAACTTGTTTCACAGGACCTATCGGTCAGAGAAATGTAAATGAGATCGCATAAATCTAATATGAACAATGCATTGCAAGCACACAAAGGAACGGCCATAACTGATCAAATAAATATATTGTTGGCATGTTTTATCATCTGCAGTCTACAAGATACTGTGAGCGCCCACACAGATGAATTAGTTCTGGACCTTATGGCTAAGGTAAAAGATTTTTCAATACCTGTAAATGAAGAAAGCAAGCTGCTGAGGTTGCAAAGTCCTTAATCCTTCAGCCCTGACTTTCCCAATCTTCTGATCTAAAGAAAAGAAAAGAATGCTTGTACTTTGAAATTGAAAGCACATTTGCTTAAGGCATCCTGAGTCAGGAATTTAAGTTGGAAGAAGACAGTAGTGCATAGAGAGAATATTTTTCTTGTCATGTGGGCTATCAAATATGGACCCAAATTAAAAATAGCACTTCAAACAAATATGCATCGATTTGAAAAAAAAAATCAATTTAAATAGATAAAATAATGAATAATGATTTAATAAACGTATCATGCATGTGTTCTGTAGTATAAGCCCAAAGCTATATACAGTATAAGGCTTATTTACACTAAATATTTAAGTACCACTTATTCATGTTAATCTGTAATGTAGTGCTCAACAAAGGTTTGTCAATGTAATCCTATGTCAATGTGGTTATATAATCTCTTGTTTAGTGGTAATTTTTTCAAGCATAACTCACAAAAGGATGAGATATCATGAGTGTTTGGCTTAAGATTGTGGCCTTGGCCATTATGTTGTAACTCTTGACTGACACCGCTTTCCAGTCACACCCCCTGTGCTAGGAACCGGAGCCCTGATCTCCCGCACCTGTTCTTGATCAGGGACTAATCACCCCCGCTATATATGGGCTCGCCCACCGATCGGGGCTGGATTCTTACGTTGACTGTATTGTTTTTGTTCCCAGTTTGTTTTGCATTTATTCTACCGTGGTGTACCCGTGTTGTTGTTTCATTCACGTACGGGGTTGGACTCTTGCGTTTTCTGTTTCGTTTCTGTTTTGTCGTGTATCGTGTTTGTTCATTCCTTGTGTTTGTTCCTTATATAAAGACTCTTTGTTAACCTACCTGCCCTGGTGTGTCTCCGTGGTGTGTCCTGGCATTCGTAAGTGTTCCTAAAAAACCACAATTCCTAACATGAATGTGGTCAGAGTAAATCAGTGCATTGTGGGCTGTGTAAGCAAATTGAGTAAAACATGGCACATCATTTAAACTATTATCTAGACCACCCAAGAAAGATGTGTCATTACTGAGTTTTTCTCTCATTGTTTCTTTTGGGGGGTTTTGTTGCCACTGACAAATTAAGGTTGCTCAACGTGGGTTTGGGGTCTGTCAATCTTAAATTCTATAAAATTGCTTTGAGACTATGTCTGTTGTAAACTGTGCTGAAGTAAATTTGACTAGTTTGGAGTGGACAGTAGTACAAATATGACTAGATCTAGTGGTCATGTTGGTGCTTTGATGAGTGACTTACAATTAGATTATGTGTATTATCCTGTGCTATGAGTGACACAACTTCTAACTTCTAACAGTGTGGTGAGAAAACACTTCTCACCTAGGATTTGGTTTCCACAAAATAAATCGGGGGCAGGGAGTGTGATATTATGACAGCACTGAAGAAACTTCAGCTGCACTCCAGATTTAGAAATGTTTTCAGTGACACAATTGAAAAGGCTGCTGTGTGGACTCCATTGTTGGATTTACTGGACCCCTATCTTGACTATGTACAGACTGAGACTTGGTGATTCTTGGTAATATAAATTTTTTGAAGTATATTAGGTTGCTCTTGTTCTGCTTCTTTTTCCGATCACTCGGTTTTGTTGATGCTGGGGGATTGTGTTACTTGCTCTAATTTTTTATTATTCATGTTTTTGTATGTTTATTAGGATTTCAATGTCTGGTTTTACACTTTGGTTACATTCAAGACAGATACACAGTATTTATTTATCATTCTAGATTCATCAGTGCACACGTTGATTTACGACACAGTCATGAACAATTAATTTTCCCAGTTAACCTCACATGCAAATTCCACGTAGATATGATCTGGATCGAACAGAGGACCCTCTTGCTTTGAGAAGACAATGCTGCCTACCCACTATGATGACCGTTATGACACCAATCCAAACATTAAACTAAAAATACTATACAGCATTTTGTTACAAGTTAAAGCCACTTTGTAGTACTTTGTCTCTCTGTTCTTTATTCATCCTTTGTTGGTCTCCCCTGTGCTTTCATCTTTCTGGGCCACCTTGCCTTGGTCTCAGTCTCAGACATCTTAATACAAACATAATAACAAAACAAAGATGCTGCATACATGATATTGCCAAAAGTATTCGCTTACCTGCCTTGACTGACATATGAAATTAACTCTCCTAAGAAGGCTATCCATAAGGTTCAAGAGTATGTTTATGGGGATTTTTAAACCATTTTTTCCAGAAGTGCATTTGTGAGGTCATATACTGATGTTGGATGAGAAGGTCTGGACTACAATGTAGTCTCCATTGTAATTCATCCTAAAGGTGTTTATATTGGATTGAAATCAGGACAGTGAAGTTCATTCATACCATCCATCCATGTCATTCTGATAATCTGTATGGGTGAGCAAATACTTTTTTCAATATAGTTTACATTGTGAGACTTTTCCCTCGATTTTCTTCTCTATGCCCACATGTTATATGTGTGCTGCATCAGCAGCAGCAGCATCCCAATCCCAGGCAGAAAAGCTAGTGGAAGATCTGTAAGGAAAAAATGCATTGTTACGCTACATTTGAACTCCTATGCACTTTAGTGTGCAATCACCTTTCTCCAGATAAATCACCCAATGGATTGTTGTTTTGCCTGGCGGCAAGACAGGATAATAGCAAATAGATTGTAGTGCTCTAGCAGTGACACTGCCAATCACATCAGCAGGTCCTGCAGAAAAGGTGGAGTTTACACTTTAAACTGACATTTATTCTGCAGCTTTGACTCATTATAGCACTAGCTCAGCTTTCCTTGTGTTTCATTTAGTTGTTAGTTGATAGTTGTGTTTTAGTCTTATTTTTTTGTATCTTATGTTTCTTATAGTATTGTTATATGCATGTTATTAGTCAAACATAAATCATGCATATCATAATGACCACTGACATTGCACATCAACATGGAGAGTCTGGACTTACCAGTTTAAATATTTGCATTACTTGTTGGGTGAATGCCATTATAGACACTAGGCTGCAAAACCCTGGATAGCTAGTTGGTTGAGGCTGGCATGAAAACCATGTCAAATCAGTTTAGCAGATCGTAAGATCCGAGTCAAAGTTAAAAAGGCTGAAAAAGAAAGAAAAAATAAACAAATAATGACAATAGTCAAATTGTCAAGGCTATGGTAATGGGTAAAATGACCTCCAAAACTCCAGCACTCGTTAAATCTTTCTGGTTTGCAGTGGTCAGTATCCTGCAAAAAATGTGGAAAAGGTGATAATTTAGCAACAGGGTCATGGGTGACCAAGATTCTTATAAAACAGAATGAGCAAACACTGGATTCTGTGGATTCAGATCCAACAAATGAGACATTGTAGTTTAAACTGCTGAAGACGTTAATGGTTGGTTTTAATAGAGAAGTGTCAAGGATACACAGAGGCAGTTTAGCCAGCAAAATAGAGACCAACAATTTGAAATATATACCTCTTACTTTTTTTCAACCCAATTTCCCTTAATTTCTTTGAATACAAGTGTTGCAGCCTTATTCACTATACTGGGTCATAATACACTTACTTTAGAAGCCATAACGTTGGTATAAATAAAGTAAACACATTAGGAGCTGTATTTAGTGAAAGAACATTTCATCAATATATATTTAAAAGGCAGGTCACACTGTTTACTCACATCGAACCCTGAGAACCATATACAGGGCTCATACCCCCCCCCCCCCCCCCACCCAAAAAAAAAAAAAAAAAAGAAAGAAAGAAAAATGCAGAGATGAGCCTTGTTGTTATCAACCTACACTTATGACATATCGTAATTCAAACCTGCACCACAATGCTGACGTTATTTCAAGATTCCTGTTGTCAGTGACACATCAGTAAAGCAAATGTACCAAGATAAGTAAGGATGATCCCAATGACTTTGTCACATGGGCATATGGAAAGTTCTAGATCTAAGTCATCGGAATGATTGCTTATAGCTGTGCTGTCAATGATGTGACACAGCTACAACCTTTCCTGTCCAGATGACTAGAACTCTCTGTCCAGTTTGAGTGTCTGGTGTGGGGAAGACGAATTGTTATGTCTTCCCCCTTGAGGAAGATGTTTTCACAGCAATTACACTCTGGTCAATCTGGTGTTGTGCAAAAGAAGGGGACAGTGATATAGACAGACACAGGAAAGTTATGTTCATGCCCAAAAAACAGAAATTTACCAAAATCCCAATGGTTGATTTGAGATGATAGCATATCAACTGTTTGGAAACAGCTGGTCAGGTGGTCAATCATTACAAAAGGTCAGGGAGATGTTTAGCCATTTTGGCTACTAAAAGAAACTTATTTTTTACACTTTCTTTACTTTTTACAATCTAATTAAGGAAGAAACATTAAATCAGCTTTATATTTCCAATAATCTTACAGAAAGCTAGAGAAGATCCACTCCTTTTAAAGTGCTGTTAAAAAGGCAGTGGAAGGTGCTAATTATTAATGTTATATTCATAAAAATGATAAATAACCATTTGTGTCTCTGGGTGTCTGGCTTTGGTGAGGTTCATCGGTCATTGGATGGGTTCTAATGCAAATGAGGTCTTTATTAGCTCACAGAAACATAATTCAAATTTGGCTCTTTTTTTGCTAAAACCAAAATATGTTTATTAATTTAGAGAAAACAGATGGATGGATTTTATCATGTGAGTGTTTATAGGAGCAGTAGAAAGCCATATGGTAATAACCAAAACAAGCAAATAAGTGCATTTTGCAAAATATGACTTTTTAAACAAGAAAAGTTGAAAACAATTGTGAATAAATAACATTCGTGACAACTGTTTGTAGCCAAACTAGGCATAATGCATTAAAACGTCTAAAATACAGTGCTCAGATGGGGCACACGTGTTCACAATACAAAATCATATTGTGTAAGAGGCAAACCTTGGCTGCATGTCATTAAGTCAATTAAGACAAAAATCTCTCTATGATTTATATGTTCTTATTTTTAGTGTCTCCCTCTCTCTCTAAGTGTGTGTGTGTGTTGTGTGTGTGTGTGTGTCCTTATTATAAGGGATTAATTCCCTTTACTGAAAAGTCGTGGAATAAATGAACTACAGCCAATAAGAACTGTGCAGAAATGAGAATATAATAAATAAAACTATTTCTATTGGCTCCTTTTATTCATTGAAAAGAGCTATTCAATATAATCAGATTGTTTGTGAACGACGTGTCACTAGTCTCATATTGTTGTATAAAATCACTACCAATGCAACCAACGAAGCTTTGGCAGCAACTCTGATGTGAAATCAATCACTCTGTACCCATTTTGACAATCCCGTGTCAAGGACATAATGCAGCTTCGACAAAGTGAAAGGGGAAAAAACAGGGGGGAGGGTTTTTTTTGGGGTATTAGAAGAAGAATGACAAGGACCAAATTGTAGTGACTAGATGACTGAGTACAGCTCTAAGTACAGTTCCAAATCTGCAGCTCTAGTAGATTTTCTTTGTCTACAGTGGTCAGTATCTTTCAAAATTGATACAAGAAAAGGACATGCGTAAGCCATGATGCATATGCAAAGTGAAGGCTGTCGTCCGATTCAACAAATAATGAATAGGCCTCAAGAATACTCACATCATAACATCACAACTCTGTCTCTTGTTTGAATGCTATCCCTATATATAGAGTTCTACTTCTTCTGATCTAAGTTTGTAGACGTATCTTCTGTGTGGTGACATTAGACTGGTGTGTGTGTTTATTTATATGAACATAGTTATCCTTTTAATATTACTGTACTGATCTTTATTATTTTTATTTTTATATTTTTTTCATCACTTTTCAGCCACTCAAGGACTACTGGTGGCCTACTTAGTTCTTGCAGCCATCACCCCCTCTGGCTAGGGATAATATGTGACACTTGTGCAGCTGTTTATTGATTATTTTAACTTGTCAGGTGCAGGGTTTAACAGAGCACAGAATTTCTACAAAGAGCCACATAGTGTTATCCATTATTAGCAAGTCAGCAGAGGCCGCACTTAGACCAGCAATGGGACCCTGTTGCACTTATTGTCCCTCCTCTAAAAGACAGACAGCTAATCAACAGTATAAATACATATGCATAAATACATCAACGATACCTCAAAAGTTGGTTACCTATCAGCCCTTGGTTAATATTGATACACTGGCCCCAAATCTTTTTTGTGCCATGAACCGGTTTAATGTCACACAATATTTTCATGGACCGGCCGTTATGGTGTGGAGGATGAATACATCAAAAAATGATACGACAGGCGTAATAATCTAAATCATTAAAATAATAGGTAATAATGCAACCGAGCAATGCAATGCCTTAAGCTATGTAGCTAAGAAGCTGCAACACTTAATGGATTGTCAGCTACCATATGCAGAAGACTCGCAATATTTTATGTGTGTCATGCCCTGCTGGTTCTTTTGTAGTTTCTAACTTCGTATCTCAAAAGCAAACTTACTCTACTGCAGGACCACAACTTATAGAATGCACCTCATCTGATCGCCTACTCAGACTCCACCAACCACATACCCATCAGCTCAAATCTCAGACAGCTCTGCCATTTTTGCTTTCGACACTCTTGTATTGAGTTTAGTGAAAATCATTTCTGAATTCAAATGAAAATGTTTTGCCTCCTTTATTTAATACATAATGTGACATCTAGCTTTGCATACGTCTGAATAAATCACAAACCTATTTAATGTGTAGATTAATAGATAATTACAAAAGCATTAACACACCTACACACACACGCACGCACGCACGCACGCACGCACGCACGCACGCACGCACGCACGCA